>CM022093.1:1985200-2254977 GCA_011114355.1 Carex littledalei | reverse complement strand
ATTAATACTCCAAAAAAAAAACAAATTATCAAATCTGCCCCCACCCCAAACTTATTTTTAAATCTACCCAACCGCCCGCCAGCTGGGCGGTCCACTCTGGATATCTGACCGCCCACTGGCTGGGCGGTCCAGTTTCCATAGCTGACCGCCCAGCAACTGGGCGGTCCGCTAGTGAATTTTTGTTTTTTTTTTTTTTTAGAGACAATATGAATATCAAGATGCTGAATTCTTAACGCTAAAATTCGGATTTTTTTTTAAATATTAGTTAGATTACTTCTTTTAAGCATATTTATACTAAAATACGCTAAATTACTTGGAATTATGTTAAATTACGTTGAGTTACACTATATTAAGTTAAATTACACTAAATTACACTAAATTACATTACATTACGCTAAAATACGATAAATTACAATAAATTACATATGAATACAGACGATATCTTCACTAAAAAGGCGAAAACGACGACGAAACTTCAAACGGTCATAAAACGGCGCTCGAGTGTCCGATTTCAGCAAATGACCACTTTTCGAAAAGCTTGAGAAAATGCGCATGCATTCATGACTACTATGCTGTTTTCTGAAATTCAGAATCGCCAAAAAACAAAGGGAATACCCTCAAAACTTGAGTTGAAGTTTCCGATTAAGATTTTCATTTCTATTATTCAATCCAAGTAGCTCAGTAAATTAGTTACATAATGAACTTGTAGAATACCAATTTTTACTATTTTCGGAATTTTTTACTATTTTTATGATTCATGAAAGATGGCACAGAATCGGTCTACTTTAGCGTAATTTTCCGTAGTTTACCATAATTTACTGTATTTCAGCATAATTAGCGAAGTTATTGTTATTTAGTGTAATTTAAAGTAATTTAGTGTAACTCAACGTAATTTAACATAATTCCAAGTAATTTAGCGTATTTTAGTATAAATATGCTTAAAAGAAGTAATCTAACTAATATTTAAAAAAAAATCCAAATTTTTAGCGTTAAGAATTCAGCATCTTGATATTCATATTGTCTCTTAAAAAAACAAAAAAAAAAAATTCACTAGTGGACCGCCCAGCTGCTGGGCGGTCAGCTAGGAAACTGGACCGCCCAGTGGCTGGACGGTTGGGGTAGATTTAAAAATAAGTTTGGGGTGAGGGCAGATTTGATAATTTGTTTTTTTTTTGGGGTATTAATAAAATATCGGCATATGTTGTGAGATCAGCCCTAAAAATAATTGTTGTATTTTATAGTCGTGTAAGAATAGTACAGAATAGTACAGAAATAAATATTCCCTAAGAAATAAATATTCATTCTGTAAGAATAGTACAGAATAGTGAATAAATTATTGATCTTCATAAAGAAATTTTGTTTTTCCCCTTTGTCCAGTGGGATTTTCACAAAGGGGGCATCTCACTCCAAGTCGAAAAACTTCAAGAACTCTTTCCTGAAATAAACAACTCTGAGATCACTAAATCCATCTATGTAAATTCTTCTCTTGCTCAGTTTTTTTCCGTGCAGATTTATTGCTGAATGCTAAGTTGAAATATAATGCATCTCTTTTTCATTTTCCGTTGATAACGACATGCCATTTAGTTTAGCAGATTAATTAGCTGCTGACATGCCAACTCACACGCACATTTGTGTTTTAGAAATGCTTTAATTACCAGTATGAACAGAAGTTGAATGAAGAAAAGGTTGGCCTTCTCCTTCAGCTATGGAAAGAGGTTGCTTTGGAAAAGGTAAGTACTACCATAATTGTGTGCAAGTGTGTGAGTTTAATACCTTTTTGCCATGGTTTAAATACTCTGTCCTCTTTAACTCCTGCAGAGATGTTTACAAAGTGCTGCGTTCGATTTACAAGGCAAAGAAGAAACCCCTTGATGAAAATCAAACCCTCGGAACTCGGATTTCTTAAGGAAGTAGGTCTGATAATAAACTTACATATTTAACCAAATAAAACAAAATATAATAATCTAAAGAGGGTAAACTTCCCAGAAATCATCGAACCTTGACCAATTGTTACATATTGATTATGAACTTTATTTTGTCTTCCTACAAGTTATTGAATCTACCATTTTCCCCGATCAAGTCATTGTGTTCCCTCTTCAAAAGAGAAACAGAAAAAAAATCTGGAGTGATAATTTGGAAGTTGACATTAGCAGTCTTTCTTTTTTCTTTTACAATGACATGAGTACTTTTTTTGTTGCCTTGGACAATACAGAAAAAATCTAAGAATTTACACAATTTCAAATTACAATACTAGTATATAAACTGCATACTCTGACTGATAACTGGTTTTCTGAATGCAACTCATCCATCAACTCTCATTTCAAAGGTAACGATTATTATAGGTATCGTGCAAAAAAAGTATAATGAATATATATCTTGTTTAATTTAATTAGTAGGGTTTTATATTATTTTTCATATTTTTCTCTGGCAGTTTGATTACCTTTGCAACCATGTTAAATCTGCAACTGGATCAGTAAGTACACTAGTTCTGATGGCTTAATTTGAGTTGTATGTATAATTAAAATTCCTTTCTATATTTCTCTGTCTACTTGGTTCAACAAGTTTTAGGCTTTTAGGCGGTGTTTGGTTGAGGCCTAAGTTGTTATTTCAACTTAGACCGGCTTAAGTTATTCATGTTTGGTTGAGATCTAAACTTATGTTATGACTTTTTAAAAGTTGAATTCAAGACTATATCTCAAAACAGATTTTGACTTACACTAAATACAATCAATCAAGCTATCTCAAATGGACAGATTTTAATAAGGATCAAATTCAAATTTCCACTATCTGCTGAGTGTTAAGCACCCATATACATAGAATTTTTTGTGTGCACGTGTGTTCTGCATGTTATCTGTTTGTATTTTGTAATGCATTATATTCTTCTTCTTCTTCTTCTTTAATTTATTTTCTTCAGAAGGATTTGACTTGCTATATACGATGGAAGTAAATTATTGGAGGAATGCATTATCAGCAAGGAGGAGATGTTAATGCAATTTGCTACTGCAAAACATGCTACTCATCACCTCTGCAACAGAATTGATGGCTACAATTTTTAACATCAGAAAAAAAAAATTATGATATTGCATGCTTTGCATTTATTTTTGTAAGTTCTTTATACTCGGTGATTTATAGTTTAAATAAAAGCCCTGATGTGCTCTTGTCTTGAGCATAGTTTAGGGGCCATGCAGTAGGTAATTTTAAACCATTTTAAACTAAGAATTTTAAACCATTTTAAACTAAGAAATTTTAAAACCATTTTATTTATTGAATCCAATAGACAAAGTTCTCCTGAAGCTGAAAGCATTACTAGCAGACTGTTACATAAATGTGGCAATCACTCTTTCAATAATCAATACTCATGCCACATCAATATTAGAATTCGACTAGATTGATCTACCAATATATTGGCCAGCAATCAAGTTCAAACTAAATATATGATATTTTCTTAGATGTCTTAATTAAGGGATCATATTTTCAATTATCCGAAAATCCTTTTGTAAATTTGACTGTACCCACTACTGTTATACCAGTTTGGTCCTATTTGTTTGAGATTTTCTATTGGGGTCATTGTGGTTGGAAAAATTAATCGAAGGGGTTTAATTACAAGGAGCAACATGTTATTAAAAATAGGCCTAAAATTAATGTAGGAGTTGGAAATTTAAATAAGGTTTCCTCGAGGTTGGGTGGTACTTTGATCGTCAATCAGTAAATGTCCATCTTTGATAATCAATTTTAGAAATAAAATAGCAAATAGTTGAACCCATTTCAATAAATTTAGTTTCCCTTTTGAAATTACAAGGAAAAAGCCCAAAAAGTCACATTCTAATGGGCCATGACATAATCAATTTGTTTTAATACCAAATTCAAAGGAGCATAAATTCAACTATACTCCAAAACATGCCGTATGATTTTTATGTAAAAAATCACATCACCTCAGGTTAACTGATTCAGTAAATTACGATTGGACGGTCCATTTAATATGGCATGAATCTCAAAACAAATCCCCTATAGTCTCAATATAAGCACCGGATTAAATTTGGCCCAGATAGAATTAATCTGGACCGGCCGTTGCAATTTGCTTGAGCCAGGTACTTGGGAGGATATCTGTCCGAAACTCCAAAACATGCAGTATGATTTTTATGTGATGGACTAGATGTCAGAATTCACATCACCCCTGGTACCGTAATAGGGAATCTTTACAATTACTTGATCTGGACTGTTCTTTTTAACTTGGCATGAATCTCAAAGCCCAATAATACTGCCCCCTCTGTCAGCCGAATTCAAATCCAGTGCATTAACCCAATTTTTGAGTTTTAATCCAAACTGTCCAAGGTGCTCTAACACGAATCTTAAAGAACCTGAACCCCACAAATAATACTGGCCCCTGCGCTACCATCGAATAGGCACCGTACACATCTAAACTCAAAAATTGAGTTACTTTAGGGGATCCGGAGTTAATTTTCCCAAACCGAATAGGCACCAAATCCCAAACCGACTGGGAGTTAATTTCAAACCGTAAAGTGAAGGGAATCTTTTACGGTACCGGAGAGGATATGGATCCCTAGATGTCATGGGTTACCAAAGGACTAGATCTCTGGATATTTTCCTTTCCATTGGCAAACTACATTCACCATCATTGACTAGTTACAATACTACCTCCCCCTGGATTAGAGATAGCGAGTGTTTTCTTAGCATGAAATTAATACCAATAAATAAACTCTGAAACGCGGTTAAATTGTAATCGGACGCAAACAAACAGAACTATTATTTAATTATATGCTGATTAATTTGCTTAACCAAAGCAATTGTGACGCAATTCCTAATGCCTAAATAATAGAGTAAAATTATTCGCCCCCTGCACAAATAGTCAAATACCCCGCCTCCAATACCCAAAGGCCAACCTTTAATCAGGAGATAAAAACCAAACCATCAATTAACCTCAAAATTCATCAAAAATGGCTCCAACCGTGGCGAGATTAGCCATGATTCTCTCCGTTTTCTCCTCTCTATTCCTCCTCTCGCTCGCTAGGCAAACAATCGACCTCGCAACCCAACCCGAAACCCAGATAGAAACTCTCTTACTGAAAGAATCCAACACGACAGTTCTAACGCTAGACCCAATTGAAAGCACCGATCTCGATATATTAGAATCGATAGAGAAGATTGAAGAAGCGATAGATACACAACTAAGTGATGATGAATCTTCTGAGCGTCAAGTGGTGGTTGATTCGGATCCAGGTATGATACCAAGCGAGGTGATCGGTTGGGATCCGAGGGAAGATGAAGAGAAGAAGCAAGAGGAGGTCGTGAGGAAGAAGAAGAAGAGTAAGAGGCTGGATGATTCGGATTCGGATTCGGAGTCGGATTCGGATTCGGATTCGGATTCGGAAGATGAAGAAGAAGAGGAAGAGAGGAAGAAGAGCAAGAAGAAGAGAGGGAAGAAAATCGGGTTTTGGAGGTTTATGAAATGGATCAACCCCTTCCATTAAATCCTGACCGTTTGTTCCTTGAGCCTCATACAGTGATTGTTGTGATATACAAGTATGTTTGCTGCAAGCTGGATATTGCAATATTTTACAGAAATAATGCTGTAAATAATGTGTGGTTTATATGTTGTAAAATATCGTGTAATCGTGTGCCACCTCAGTAAGCCTGTGAGCTCTGTGGTTAACTGTACCGGTTTATTTTCCTGCGACTGTTATAAACTGTTTGTAATGAAGTTTGGAAATATTTATGTACATAATGGTATAAACTGTTTGAAATATCGTTTTTCCCGATAGTTAGATGTAGTAATATACTAAAACACGCTATATTTTAAATAACCATGTGTCAAGAATTAGGAAATCAATATTTTTGTCATTCCATCGTTTTATCTGAAGACTTCCATACCGAGCCTAGAATCTATCATTTTAAAATGGTCTAATTTACTATGCTTTTTTTTTTTACAAGTTGACATAATTTTCTAATTGAATTCATGATGTCACCAAGGACAACAGCCATAGTTACTTTACTGTCTAACATCATGAAGTTAAACTACATAAATGACTTCTGGTAAGACCTAATGGATTTAATGCAAGAACAAACATACATCTGACAAAGCAATAAATAAAATCAAAAGATGAAATTTCAGTAAGTGACCTTGACATTCCGAAACAAACATAATGCATTAGCTTAACAAAATCTAGATCAAAGAAGAGGAAAAAGATAAAAGAAAGAAATGTAGCTAAGTCCATGGCATCCCTAGTTGCCAGCTATTATTTCCAGAGAGCAAAAAAAACCATTTGGCCTCTATTTTCACAAATAACAAAATAAGGCCAAATCATGGTTGAGTTAACACATTAACCCAATCATTTTGTCTTTAAAACAACAAAGGGGAAAAAACCTAACAGAAAACAAAGCTATTCTAGTCACATAACGAATCTCTCCCAATCTTACTCCTCATCATTACCTCATAATCATCGACAATGCATCCCCCCTCACCATCATCGTCGTCGTCGTCTTGGGTGCCGTGTCTTTTGCTGAACAGCTCGAGCTCATCCCGACCCTCATGGTCATTGATGAAGTCGAGGCCATAGACTGTCACGGTGCTTTACCACCAGCCAGCGCAGCAAACCAATATTCCTTGTTCAGGTAGTGCAGCTCCTGACGAAATGATGGTGGGACTACCAGTGTCATTTGCATCAACTGCCCCTGAAATGAACTTATAAATTATTTTTTATTTTATCGCTTGATTTCATACTAAATTAGTTCAAAATTTAAAAATTTGACATGTAAACCCATCACTCATGAAGTAGATCGGTTTCAAACGGTTTGGATGCATAGAAGTCAATCTGATAGGTTTTTGAGTTAAGCTCATAAAGAGGCTTGGTGAGCTTAAGAACACCTTAGTTCTACTCCGTACATATCTTCATAACTACAATTATACAATTATTTTGTTTTTTTTTCTCTTTCATGTACATACAACGATTTATATATACATATATATAATCTAAGTGAGATTCCAACTCAAATTTCTCAATATTTACAATTCCAAAATATTAACTTAAATCCGGTAGGAAAATAACAATATTGTTTGTCTAGCTAGTTTCATAAAATTTAGTTTTGTTACGAAAATAAATCCCCAAGCATATGTATTTTAAGAGCCGAACGGGCACATGTAAAACTAAACAAATATTTACAAAATTTCAACAGATAAAGAATAAAACATGTCTTGCAATCAAGCATAAATTCAATGAAATAAAGGTGAAATTCTCAAGGGAAAAAATTCATGTCTTGCATAATTGTAATATTTTATTGTTTAAGAAATTATTATCGAATGTCTCAATTTATGCTTTGAAAGAATTGTACAAGCAATATGAAAAGACAAAAAAAATATAGCAATCAATCATGTTTGCACAGAAAATTTTGAGGCAACAATGGGTCTTCCTTGTGCCCATAACATGATGAGGTTCACGAATTCAATGTTACCTTTGGATTTGATTCATTCACAGTAGAGAATTGATAGATCACTCTTTGATGCTTCACCAATCGACGCAACTAATGATGTTGAGCCTAAGGGCTTCTCCTCAAAAAAAAAAAACTAATGATGTTGATAATGAAATGATGAGTTTACTTAATGAGTTTCAATTCAAGTATCAACAATGACCTATTCACAAAAAGGAAGCTGCTAAAGAATTGATTGTCAACTTTATCTCCAATACTGAGTTGATACTCGAACCAAAAGTCCCACGCAACAAGTGTAGGTTTCGACGACAAAAAAACAAAGAGCATTAAGTTCTACCAAACGAGATCCTTTTAAATTTGAACTTGTGAAGCATAAAAGAGAACAAATCATGCGCTAACAATCAAGCCCCAGTCAATGAACCGGTAAATGAATGAAGACTTTAATATGACCTTTGAGAATAATATTTACCACTATGCTTTATTTAAAGAGAAATTTAGATATGTGCTCATGATAACTTCATCAATAAAAAAAATTGTAATTCAATAATTCAATAATAAAAAAAACTAAATAGACAGTTATACCCTTATTCAAAATTATGTGTTGCTTACGTCTCTCTTTTTCCATCCTGCGACCCTCCCCCTCCTCTCTTTCCACGACCCTCTCCCTTCTCGTCTAGTTCTTCCCTTGCTCTTCCTCTATCTCTTATTTGGACATTCACTTTACTCTCCTTGGCCTATGTATTGCTCTCCTCTGTAGCACACATTATTATTTTCTCTATTCTCCCTCTCACAAAATTTGCATATCGTGGAGGACTAATCGTACCAGCAGGGATGAAGAACATGTTTTTTCTCATGAAGATAATGCTTTAACATGAGTGAGTCTATGGTATTATGCATATCACGAGTTTGGTCCATAATACGGATTAATATTTTTGTTTTTAAAATTCTAACAGTTGATCTGAATTGTTCAACATGATTTCCATATGAATATGTACTTGTAGACTGAATTTTATATTTTTTAGAATACTTTTTACTATTTTTTAAGATAGGTAGAATATCACTTGATCTGAAAATTCTGGACCATCCAAAAATAATGATTTTTTAAGATAGGTAGAATATCACTTGATCTGAATTACACTAAATTATGTTAAATTTCTTGTGATTGTTTTTTATTTTTAATCTTATTTCAATTCATTTGAAAATCATTTTCAAGATTGTTAAGATAACCATTATCATGTGAACCCTCCCCATAAACAAAATATAAAAGATGCAAAATATATTGGGAAAATATGACTTCTATTTGAGGATGGTTCAAATGTCTTGTGTCTTTCATATCTCATTTCTCTTTGTTTATAAAGTCCAAACAGTTGATCCGAACCGCTCAACATGATATTCATATTAAAAATATGTTTGAAGCAAATTTCATATTTTTTTTTTGGAAAAAAACTACTATTTTTTAGATGGGTTAAAAAATAATTGTTTTTGGATGGTCCAGAAACAGTGATGATGTACCTATCTAAAATAATAGTAAAAAGTTATGTAATATGGTCTCCAAGCATATTTTAATATGGAAATCATGTTGAGAAGTTCGGATCGACTGTTTGGACTTTGAAAACAAAGATAAAGGATGTGAGATACAATGAGTCATAAGAGACATGAGGTATTTTAACCATTCTCCTAGTTATCCATAGGCATCACAAATTGACAAATTAAGAGATGAAATACAACTAAAAGTAAATGAAATACAATCAGTAGAATATGACAGACAACTACAAGAAGTTGAAATACAACTAGTACTAGATGAAAGACAACTAGTAGAACAAGAAAAACAATCAGGACAAAATTAAAAAGACAATTAGAAGAAGATGAAAAACAACTAGTTGAAGATGAAAGACAACCAGTAGTAAATGAAAGACAACCAGTAGAACATGAAACACAACAAGTAGAACATGAAAGACAACAAGTACAAGATTAAAGACAACTAGAAGAAGATGAGATACAATTAGAAGAACATGAAAGACAACAAGTACAAAATGAAAGACAACTAGTAGAAGATGTAAGACAACTAGAAGAATATGGAAAACAACTATGAGAACATGAAAGACAACCATTACAAAATGAATGACAAACTAATAGAAGATGAAAAAAAACAAGAAAATATGGAAAAGAACAAGTAGAAGATGAAAAACAACTAGTAGAAAATGAAAGACAACTAGTAGAAGACGAAAGACAACCAGTAGAAAATGAAAAACAACTAGTAGAAAATGAAATACAACTAGTAGAAGAAGAAAGACAACCAGTAGAAGATGAAAGACAACTAAAGGAAGATGAAAATACAACAAGTAGTAAATGAAAGACAATCAGTAGAACATAAAAAATAATCAGTACAAGATGAAAAACAATTAGAAGAAGATGAAAGACAACTAGAAAAAGATGAAAAACAACTAGAAGATGAATGACAACTAGTAGAAGATGAAAGACAACTAGTAGAACGTGAAAGACAACCAATACGAGATGAAAAACAACTAGAAGAAGATGAAATACAACCAGTAGTAGATGAAAGACAACCAGTACAAGATGAAAGACAACTAGATAACGATGAAATACAACGAGTTGACGAAAAATAATCAGTACAACATAAAAAACAACCAGTAGTACACGAAAGACAACTAGTGCAAGATGAAAGACAACTAGAAGAAGATAAAAAAAACTAGTAGAAGATGAAAGACAACTAGAAGATGGAAAGACAACCGAGTAAAACATGAAAGACAAATAGAAAAAAGATAAAATACAACTAGAAAAAGCTGAAATACAACCAGAAATTGATGAAAGATAACTAGTAGAACATTAAAGACAATCAGTTCAAGATGAAATACAACCAGAAGTAAATGAAATACAACTAGTAGAACATGAAAGACAATCAGTAAAACACGAAAGACAATCAGTAAAACATGAAAGACAATTAGAAGAAGATGAAAAACAACAATTAGAAGACGAAAGACAACCAAAAGAACATGAAAGACAGCTTGAAGAAGATGAAAAACAACTAGAAGAAGATGAAATACAACCAGTTGTAGATGAAAGACAACCTATAGAATTTGAAAAACAACCAGTACAAGATGAAAGACAATAAGAAAAAGATGAAATACAACAAGAAGAAAATAAAAGACAACCAGTAGAACAAGGTAGAAAACAAATACAAAATGAAAGAGAACTAGAACAAGATGAAAAATATACTAGTAGAAGATGAATGACAACTAGTACATGACAAAAGACAACTATTACAACTAGAAGTAGATGAAATACAACTAAAATAAGATGAAATACAACAAGTAAAACATGAAAATAACTAATACAAGATGAAAAACAATTAGAAGAAGATAAAAAACAACTAGTAGAAGATGAAAGACAACTAGAAGAAGATGAAAAACAACCAATAATACATGAAAGACAATCAGTACAAGAAGAAAAACAACTAGAAAAAAATGAAATACAACTAGTAGAACATAAAAGACAACCAGTACAAAATGACACACAACTTGAAGAACATGAAAGGCAACCAGTACAAGATGAATGACAACTAGTACAAGAAGAAAAACATAAATAGGATATGAAAGACAACCAAAAAAGATGAAAAAGAACTAGAAAAAGATGAAAGACAACTAGAAAAAGAGGAAAGACAACAAGAAGAAGATGAAAGACAACTAGAAAATGATAAAATCCAACCAGTAGTAGATGAAAGACAACCACTTGAACATGAAAAACAACTATTACAAGAAGAAAACCAATTAAAAGAAGATGAAAAACAACTAGTACAAGATTAAAGAAAACTAGAATCAAGAAGATGAAAGACAACTAGTGATAGGTGTAAATTATATACACCGTCGATCTAGTTTTTATCATAAAATAACACCAAATATCTTGTATTTTGAATATAAAGTAAATAGAATACACCAAGAATCAAGTTACTGCGAACACTCGGTTTTACAATGCAGGAAACGATGCAAAATGAAGAAAAGTCTCCCAGTGCGGACGCACTCACAGCCAGTGCGGACGCACTCAGTACTTAGCCAATTTTCCAGCATCGCAGAACCTCACAGACAAAAAGTCCGAGCGCAGTGCGGACGCACTCACAGCCAGTGCGGACGCACTCACTACTTAGCCGATTTTTGATATCTTCAGATTCTTCCGAAAACAGAAGTTTCCAGGGCCAGTGCGGACGCACTCAGGGAAAAACGCAGAAAATCCAGAAAATGGAACTTGGAACCAAATGAGAGTTGGAGCCAGTGCGACCCAGACCACCCGCACTCACCACCAGTGCGGACGCACTGGACTCGCAGACAGCCAGAAATTCGCATTTTCAAGAGGTTTTCTATTTCTGGCACATCAGGGACACGTTTTAGAAGGCCAAAAATAGACATGGCAGTCTGAGGAGTGCACCACTAACTCCACTTCTAGCCTCTAAATTGGACAAGACATTTGGCTATAAAAGAAGAAGAATTTCATCTCTCTCATCATCCATTATTTTACATATCCATTTTCCACAAATTGAGAGAGAGAGATCCTGCAGAAATTCTCGAAGCTTTTCAAGGAAGGAGAAGAAGAAGATTCAAGCAAGGAGTCGGCAAGATCGAGGTTTTTGATCTAAGAAAGGGTGTAATCATTTCTTTATTTCATTTCTTATTGTTTTTGCCAAACTTTGTTATGGATCTCTCCAAGAGAGTTCTCTTTCTAGGGGTTTAGGTCAATGCATGAACTTGTTTAATTCTATCTTATTCGGATATTTGTTTTTATTATGATTGTTTTATCAGATTTGATTGTTAATTTCTGTGATTTATCATTTGTGCTAATTACATAGTTTAGTACTTGAATTGGACAAGTCCCGCCTTGAATTCGAAAGAACCAAAGTAGTTAGGATGGGATAGGAGAGTACCAAATTATGAGTACAAATACCTTAGGATTTGGATTAGAAGCGACCGTACTTTGATATCCAATTCGGAACTATAGAAATTAGGGTTAGGGTTTGGTGAAGAACGACCGTGAAGTCAAACCCATAATCAGGACACCTTAGAACAAATATAGATATATACTTTGGAGCATGTGACTTAAATATCCCTCTAGGTTAGTGACAGCCCTAGAATCGAGGAACATTAATCCATCCACCCAAAGTATTTGTATCAATATTTGATCCAAATGCTAACAAGAGCTTAATGGGTCTAGATAGCTAGGGTGAAGAACGACCGTGAAGTCCGAAACTATCTAGGCACGTTATTAATTCACGACAGTGACCCTTTTTAACATTTTAGGTTAGAAACCTCATCAAATCAAACATGAATTCAAACAAACCGAATAAATAGAATTAGCAAGGAATTGTAGACCGAATGCCCCTAGATCTCCTCAAACTTGAAAACAAACCAATCTTTCTTTCCTTTATTTTATTTACATTTATTTGTTTGAAACTCCTCTCTTTCGGGTATTGAACCCAACCTTAGGATTTTAGAACAAAACCCCCCTTTTTACTTTTATTGTTTAGTTTTAGAAGTAGTTTTCTTTAATTAAAAATTAGTATTTCCCTATCTCCCTGCGGATCGACACCTAAATACTACAATCGATAGGTTGTGCGCTTGCAACTAACCTATTCATTGAGTACGAAGGTTTATAAATATTAAAGGCAAAAGAGTACAAAAATCATATCTCTAAAATACTCAACAACTAGTACAAGATAAAAGCAACTCGAAGAAGATGAAAAACAACAAGTAGTAGATAAAAGACAACTAGTAGAACATGAAAAACAACCAGTACAAGATGAAAGTCAACTAGAGGTATATGAAAGACAATTAGAAAAAGATGAAAAACAACTAGTAAAGGACGAAAGACAACCAAAAGAAAATGAAAGACAAATAGTACAATATGAAAGACAGCTATAAAAAGATGAAATACAACTAGAAGTAGATTGAAGACAATTAGAAGAAGATGAAATTCAACCAGTTGTAGATGAAAGAAAACCAATAGATATTGAAAAAAAAACCAATACAAGATGAAAGACAACTAGAATATGATTAAATACAACTAGAAAGAGATGAAAGACCACTAGTAGAAATGAAAGACAACAAGTACAAAATGAAAGATAACTAGAACAAGATGAGAAATAATAAGTACAAGATAAATGACAACTAGCAGAAGATGAAAAACAATTAGTGGAAGATGAAAGACAACTAGAAGAAGATCAAAGACAACCAGTATAACATGAAAGATAATAAGTACAAGATGAAAAATAACTAGAAGAAGATGAAATACAACCAGTAGTTGGTGGAAGACAACTAGTAGAACATGAAAGACAAACAGTATAATATGAAAAACATTAAAAGAAAATGAAAGACAATTAGTAGAAGATGAAATAGAACCAGTAGTAGATGAAACACAACCAGTAGAACCTGAAAGACAACCAGTACAATATTAAAGACAACTAGAAAAGGATGAAATACAACGAGTTGTAGATGAAAGACAACCAGTACAAGCTGAAAAACAACCAGTAAAACATAAGACAATTAGTAAAATATGAAATACAACTATAAGAAGATGAAATAAACTAGAAGAAGATGAAATAAACTACAAGTAGATGAAATACAACTAGAAGAAGATGAAATACAACTATAAGAAGATGAAATAAACTAGAAGTAGATGAATGATAACTAGTAAACGTGAAAGACAATTAGTAAAATATGAAAGACAATTAGAAGAAGATGAAAAACAAATAGTAGAAGACGAAAGCAACTCGAAGAAAATGAAATACAACCAATTCTAGATGAAAGACAACAGAACATGATAAACAACCAGTACAATATGAAAAACAACTAGAAGTATATGAAATACAACTAGAAGAAGACGACAAACAACCAGTAGAAGATGAAAAACAACCAGTAGAAGATGAAAGACAACTAGAAGTAAATGAAAAAAGCAAGAAAAAGATGAAAAACAACAAGTAGTAGATGAAAGACAACCAGTAGAACATGAAAAACAACCACTACAAAATGAAAAACAATTAGAAAAAGATGAAAAACAACTAGAAGAAGATGAAAGACAACCAGTATAAGATGAAAACAACCAGGAGAAGATGAAATATAACCAGTAGTAGATGAAAGACAACTAGTAGAACATGAAAAACAACTAGTACATGATGAAAGACAACTAGAAGAAGATGAAAGACAACCAGTAAAACATGAAAGACAACCAGTACAAGATGAAAAACAACCAGGAGAAGATGAAATACAACCAGTAGTAGATGAAAGACAACTAGTAGAACATGAAAGACAACCATTACAAGATGAAAGCCAAGAAGAAGATGAAATACAACAAGATGAAGATCAAAATACAACCAATAGTAGATGAAAGATAACCATTATAAGATGAAAGACAACAAGTACAAGATATAAGACATCCAGTACAAGATGAAATTCAATGAGTTTTGATGAAAGACAACAAGAACAATATGAAACCAACTAGTAGAATAGAAAGACAACTAGTACAAGATGAAAGACAACAAGAAGAAGATAAAAAAAACAACTAGTTGAACACGAAACACAAGAAAAAAAATAAAATACAATTAGAAGAAGATAGAAGACAATTAGAAGAACACGAAAGACAACTAGTACAAGATGAAAGACAACTAGAAGAAGATGAAACACAACCAGTTGTAGATGAAAGACAACCAGTAGAACTTGAAAAACAACTAGTACAAGATGAAAAACAATTAGAAGAAGATAAAAAACAACTAGTACAAGATGAAAGACAACTAGAAGATGATGAAAGACAACCAGTAAAACATGAAAGACAACCGGTTGAACATGAAAGAAAACTTGTAGAAGATGAAATACAACCAATATTAGATGAAAGACAACTAGTAGAACATGAAAAACAACCAGTACATGGTGAAAGACAACTATAAGAAGATGAAAAACAACAAGTAGAATACGAAAGACAACCAGTACAAGATGAAAGACAAATAGAAGAAAATGGAATACAACTATTAGTAGATAAAAATACAATCAGTACAACATGAAAGACAACCAGTAGTTTATGAAAGACAACTAGTATAACATGAAAGACAATCAGTACAAGGTGTTAGACAACTACCGAAAGAAGCAAAACAACTAGTAGAAGATAAAAGACAACTAGAAGAAGATGAAATACAACCAGTAGTAGAGAAAAAAAACTAGTAGAACATGAAAGACAACCAGTAAAACATAAAAAAAAAATAGTTAAAAATGAAAGACAACCTGTACAAGATGAAAAAAAAAAACATGAAAAATAATCAGTACAAGACGAAAGACAACTAGTAGAACATGAAACACAACTAGAAGAAGATAGAAGACAACTAGAAGAACACGAAAGACAACCAGTACAGGATGAAAGACAACAAGTAGAAGACGGAAGACAACTAGAAGAAGATGAAATACAACCAGTAGAACTTGAAAAACAAGTAGTACAAGATGAGAAACAATTAAAAGAAGATGAAAAATAACTTGTAGAAGATGAAAGACAACTAGAATAAGATGAAATACAACCAGTACAAGATGAAATACAACTAGTAGAAGATGAAATCCAACCAGTAGTAGAAGAAAGACAACTAGTAGACTTGAAAGAAAATATGTACCAGATGAAAGACAACCAGAAGAAGATGAAAAATAACAAGTAGAAGATGAAAGACAACCAGTACAAGATGAGAGACAACTAGAAGAAGATGAAAGACAACCAGTAGTAGATAAAGTACAACCAGTAGAACATCAAAGACAACCACCAGAACATTAAAGACAGCTAGAAGATTAGGAAATACAATCATTATTTTATGAAAGACAACTAGTATAACATGAAAGACAATCAGTCCAAGATGTTAGACAACTAGCAAAAGATGCAAAAAACTAGTAGAAGATAAAAGACAACAAGAAGAAGATGAAATACAACCAGTAGTAGATGAAAAAAACCAGTAGAACATGATGACAATCAGTACAAGATGAAAAATAATTAGAAGAAGATGAAATACAACCAGTAGTATATGAAAGAAATCTAGTAGAACATGAAAGACAACCAGTATAAGATCAAAGACAACTAAAAGAAGATGAAAAACTACTACAAGAAGATGACATACAACCAGTAGTAGATGAAACATAACCATGAGAACCTAAAAGACAACCAGTACAAGATGAAAGACAACTAGTAGAGGACGAAAGACAACTAGAAGATGATGAAAGACAACTAGAAGATGATAAAATACAACCAGTAGAACATGAAAGACAACTAGAAGAATATAAAATACAACTAGTAGTAGATGAAAGACAACTAGTAGAACATGAAGAACAAACAGTACAAGATGAAAGACAACTAGAAGATGATTAAATACAATTAGTATTAGATGAAATACAACCAGTAGAATTTGAAAAATAACTAGTAAAAGATTAAACACAACTAAAAAAAGATGAAATACAACTAATAGTAGATGAAAGACAACTAGTAGAACATGAAAAATAAACAGTAGAATATGAAAGACAACTAGAGAATAAAATACAACCAGTAGTTGAGGAAAGACAACTAGTAGAAAATAAAAGACAACTAGTACAAGATGAAGACAAAGACAAAAAGAAATACAACTAGAAGAAGATGAAATACAATCAGAAGTAGATGAACGACAACTAGTAGAGCATGATAGACTATCAGTAAAAATGAAAGAAAATTATAAGAAGATGAAAAACATCTAGTAGAAGACGAAATAAAAATTAAAGAAGATGAAATACAACTAGAAGAAGATGAAATACAACAAGAAGTTGATGAACGATAGCTAGTAGAGCATGAAACACAATCTGTAAAACATGAAAGATAACCAAAAAAATATGAAAGACAACCAGTGTAATACGAAAGAGAACTAAAAGAAGCCGAAAGACAGTTAGAAGAAGATAAAAGACAATTAGAAGCAGATGAAATACAACCAAAAGTAGATGTAAGACAACTAATAAAACATGAAAAACAATTAGAAGAAGATGAAATACAACTAGTAGAACCTGAAAGACAACTAGAAAATGATGAAATACAAGGAGTTGTAGATGAATGACAACCAGTACAACATGAAAAATAACAAATAGAACATCAAAGACAACTAGAAAAAGATGAAAGTCAATAAGTAAAACATGAAAGACAACCAGTACAAGATGAAAGACAATTAAAGAAGATGAAATACAACCAGAATTAGATGAAAGACAAATAGTAAACATGAAAGACACTGGTAAAACATGAAAGACAATTAGAATAAGATGAAAAACAACTAGTAGAAGTCAAAAGAAAACCAAAATAATATGAAAGACAAACAGTACAATATGAAAGAAAATTAGAAGAAGATAAAATACAAGTAATAAGATAGAAGACAACCAAAAAAAGATGAAAGAAACTAGTAGAATATAAAATACAACTGGTAGAATATGAAAGACAACTAGTAGTAGACAAAAGATAACTAAAAGAAGATGAAAATCAACTATTTAAAGACGAAAATAATAAGAGGAAGGACAATTAGAAAAAGATCAAGCAGTAGTAGATGAAAGACAACCAGTAGAACTGAAAAACATCCAATACAAGATGAAGAACAACTAGACCAAGATGAAATACAACCAGTAGTAGATGAAATATAACCAGTAGTTGATGAAAGACAACTCGAAAGACAACCAGTACAAAATAAAAGACAATTAGTTAAATATGAAAGACAACCTGTACAAGATGAAAAACAACTAGTACAAGACGAAAGACAACTAGTAGAAATGAAATACAACTAGAAAAAGATAGAAGACAACTAGAAGAACACTAAAGACAACCAGTACATGATGAAAGACAACTTGAAGAAGACGGAAGAGAACTAAAAGAAGATGAAATACAACTAGTTGTAGATGAAAGAGAACCCGTAGAACTTGAAAAACAACTAGTACAAGATACGAAACAATTAAAAGAAGATGAAAGACAACTAGAATAAGATGAAAGACAACCAGTACAAGATGAAACACAACTAGAACAAGATGAAATACAACTAGTAGTAGATGAAAGACAACCATTAGAACATGAAAAATAACCAGTAGAATATGAAAGATAACTAGAAGAAGATGAAATACAACCAGTAGTTGATGAAAGACAACTAGTAAAAAATGAAAACAACCAGTACAAGATGAAGACAAAGAGAAGAAGGTGAAATACAACTAGAACAAGATGAAATACAACCAAAACTAGATGAACGACAACTAGTAGAGAATGAAAGACTATCAGTAAAAATAAAAGACAATTAGAAGAAGATGAAAAACAACTAGTAGAAGACGAAAGACAAATTAAAGAAGATGAAATACAACTAGAAGAAGATGAAATACAACCGGAAGTAGATGAACAACAGCTAGTAGAGCATGAAAGACAATCAATAAAACATGAAAGATAACAAAAAAAAATGAAAGACAACCAGTACAATACGAAAGAAAACCAAAAGAAGCCGAAAAACAGTTAGAAGAAGATGAAAGACAACTAGAAGAAGATGAAATATAACCAAAAGTAGATGTATGACAACTAGTAGAACATGAAAGACAATAAGTAAAACATGAAAAGCAATTAGAAGAAGACGAAATAAACATGTAGAATCTTAAAGACAACCAATATAAGATGAAAGACAACTAGAAAACATTGAAATACAAGGAATTGTAGATGAATGACAACGAGTACAACATGAAAAATAATAACTAGAAGATCAAAGACAATTAGAAGAAGATGAAAGTCAACAAGTAAAACATAAAAGACAACCAGTAAAACATGAAAGACAACCAAGTACAAGATGAAAGACAATTAAAGAAGATGAAATACAATCAAAAGTAGATGAAAGACAATTAAAGAAGATGAAATACAATCAGAAGTAGATGAAAGACAACTAGTATACATGAAAGACACTAGTAAAACATGAAAGACAATTGGAATAAGATGAAAAACAACTAGTAGAAGATGAAAGACAACCAAAAGAACATGAAAGACAAACAGTCCAATATGAAAGAAAATTAGAAGAAGATGAAATACAAGTAATATAAGACAGAAGACAGCCAAAAAAAGATGAAAAGAAACTAGTACAATATATATTAACTGGTAGAATATGAAAAACAACTAGTAGTAGACGAAATACAACTAAAAGAAGTTGAAAATCAACTAGTTGAAGAGGAAAACAATTAGAAGAAGAGGAAAGACAACTAGAAAAAAATCAAATGCAAGCAATATCAGATGAAAGACGACCAGTAGAACTCAAAAACATCTAGTACAAGATGAAGGACAACTAAATCAAGATGAAATACAACCAGTAGTTGATGAAAGACAACTAGTAGAAAATGAAAGACAACCACTACAAGATGAAAGACAAAGACAAGAAGATGAATACAACTAGAAGAAAAAATAAAATACAACTAGTAGAACATAAAAGACAATCAGTAAAAACATGAAAGACAATTACCGGTTGATAGCTACTATAAATCTCTCAAAAAAACATAAAATACAATTATAAGAAGATGAAAAACAACTAGTAGATGACGAAAAACAACCAAAAGAACATGAAAGACAACTAGAAGAAGATGAAATACAACTCCAAGAAAATGAAATACAACCAGTTGTATATGAAGGATAACCGTTAGAATTTGAAAAACAACCGGTACAAGATCAAAGGCAACTAGAAAAAGATGAAGTACAATTAGAAGAAAAAAGATGAAAAACAACTAGAAGAAGATGAAATACAACTAGTAGCAGATGAAATAAAACCAGTTGAACATGAAAAACAACCAGTATAATATAAAAACCAATTAGAAGAAGTTGAAAAATAACTAGTAGAAGAAGAAAGACAATGAGAAGAAGATGAAAGACAACAAGTAAAACATGAAAAACAACCAATAGAAGATGAAAGACATGTAAAACATGAAAGATTTTGGTAGGGGTGTTCAAACGGTTCGGTTTGTTCGGTTTTCAGCCGAACTGAAAATTTTTGGTTTAAATGGATCGGTTCGGTTGAATTTTTGAAATATTTTTGGTTTAAATGGATCGGTTTAGTCTAGACTTTTCAAAACCGAATAAACCGAACCGACCGAATTATATTGATTCAAGTATGGTTTATATTTTGTTTAGTTCAATCATAGCTTCCTTTCTTTTATTGTAGTTTATATATTTTAGGACATCTACATGTTTTGTATGGAATTGAACAACTTGTGTATGAACATGTGTAATTTTCGTTAATAATGGCAACTAATAGGTTTACTTCGGTTTGAATCGAACAAACCGAAATTTACTTCGGTTTATTCGGTTCGGTTTATAAGTTTAATCGGTTCGGTTCTATATTTGAAAATCGAAGAAAAGTTTGGTTTGGTTATTTTAGTTCGGTTTCAACCGAACCAACCATTTGAACACCCCTAACTACAAGAAGAAGAAATACAACCAATTGTATATGAAAGACAACCAGTAGAACATGAAAACAACCAGTAGAAGATGAAAGACAACCAGTAGGACATGAAATACAACAACAAGAAGATGAAAAACGACCATTAGTATATGAAACACAACCAGTAAAACATGAAAATATTCAGTACAAGATAAAAAACAATCAGTAGAAGATTACAACTAGAAGAAGATGAAAGACAACTAGAAGAAGATGAAAAATAACTAGAAGAAGATGAAATACAACCGGTAGCAGATGAAAGACAACCAGTTGAACATGAAAAACAACCAATACAAGATGAAAACAAATTAGAAGAAGTTGAAAAACAACTAGTAGAAGATGAAAGACAACGAGAAGAAGATAAAAGACAACAAGTAAAACATGAAAAACAACCAGTAGAAGATGAAAGACATGTAAAACATGAAAAGTCACCAGTACAAGATGAAAGACAACTACAAGAAGAAGAAATACAACCAATTGTAAATAAAAGACAACCAGTGGAACATGAAAAACAACCAGTAGAAGATGAAAGACAACCAGTATGACATAAAATACAACAAGAAGAAGATAAAAAACAACCGTTAGTATATGAAACACAAGTAAAACATGAAAAACATTCAGCACAAGATGAACAACAACCAGTAGAAGATGATGAAAGATCACTAGTAAAACAAGAAAGACAACCAGTACAAGATGAAAACACAAGAAGATGAAACATTAGTACATGAAACACAATCAGTAAAACATGAAAAACATTAAGTACAAGATCAAAAACAATCAGTAGAAGATGAAATACAACTAGAAGATGATGAAAGACAACCTAGTAAAACATGAAAGACAACCAGTACAAGATGAAAAATAACTTGAAGAAAATGAAATACAACTAGGAGAAGATGAAAAACAACCAGTAGTAGATCAAAGACAACCAACAGAACATGAAAGACAACAAGTACAAGATGAAAGACAACCAGAAGAAGCTAAAAGACAATCAGCAAAACATGAAAAACAACCAGTACAAGATGAAAAAACTAATAGAAAATGAAATACAATTAGCATTAGATGAATGACAACAACTAGAACATGAAAGAAAATCAGTACAAGATGAAAGACTATAGAAGAAGAAAAACAATAAGCAGAAGACGAAAGACAACAAGAAGAAGATTAAACACAACTAGAAGATGATGAGATACAACCTAGTAGTATATGAAAGACCACTAGTACAACATGAAAGAGAATTAGTACAAGAAGAACGACAACTAGCAGAAGATGAAAACAACTAGTAGAAGATGAAATACAACTAGAATATGAAATACAAACCAGTGGAAGATGAAATACAACTAGAAGATGATGAAAGACAACCAGTAAAATATAAAAGACAACCAGTAGTAGATGAATAACAACTAGTAGAACCTGAAAGACAACTATTACAAGATGAAAGACATCTAGAAAAAGACGAAATATACCTAGAAAAAGATAAAATACAATTAGTAGTAGATGAAAGACACTCAGTACAAGATGAAAAACAAACAATACAACATGAAAGACAACTAAAAAAAGATGAAATGCAACGAGTTGTAGATGAAAGACAACCAGTACAACATGAAAAACAACTAGTAAAACACGATAGACAACCAGTACAAGAATAAAAACAACGAGGAGAAAATAAAATAACTAGTAGTAAATGAAAGACAACTAGAATAAGATGAAAAACAACCATTAAAACAAGAAAGACAACAGTACAAGATGAAAGACAACTAGATAAAGATGAAATACAACTAGTAGAATATGAAAGACAACTGGTAGAACATGAAAGACAACCAGTTGAACATGAAAGACAACCAGTAAAATATGAAAGAATTAGTTGAAGATGAAAAACAACTAGTAGAACACGAAACACAACCAAAAGAACATGTGAGATAAATTGTACAATACGAAAGACAGCTAGAAAAAGATGAAATACAACTAGAAGAAGGTGGAAGACAACTAGAAGAACACGAAAGGCAACTAGAAGAAAATAAAATACAACCAGTAGTAAATGAAAGACAACCAGTAAAACATGAAAGACAACTAGTAGAACATGAAAAAACGGACTATAAGAGATGAAATATAACCAGTATTAGATGAAAGACAACTAGTACAAGATGAAAGACAACTGGAACAAGATGAAATACAACCAGTTGTAGATGAAATACAACCAGTAGAAATAAAAAAACAACCAGTAGAACATGAAAGACAACTAGAAAACAATGAAATACAACTAGTAGAACATAAAAGACAACCAGTACAACATGAAAGACAAAAATATAAGAAATGAAATACACAAGAAGTAGATGAAATACCACTAGTAGAACATGAAAGACAAACAGTAAAACATGAACGACAATTCGAAGAAGATGAAAAACATCTTGTAAAGACGAAAGACAACCAAAAGAACATGAAAAACAGAAGAAGATTAAATACAATTAGAAGAAGATGAAATACAACCAGTTGTAGATGAAAGAAAACCATTAGAAATTGGAAAACATCCAGTACAAGATAACTAGAAGAAGATCAAAGACAACCAATAGATAATAAAAGACAATAAGTACAAAATGAAAGCCAACCAGAACAAGATGAAAAACAATAAGTACAAGAAGAATGACAACTACTCGAAGATGAAAAACAACTAGTAGAAGATAAAAGACAACTAGAAGAAGATGAAAGACAACCAATAAAACAACTAGAAGAACATGAAAGAGAACAAGATGAAAAACAACAAGTACATGATGAATGACAACTAGCAGAAAATGAAAAATAACTAGTAGAAGATGAAAGACAACTAGAAGAAGATAAAGACAAGAAGTAGAAGATGAAAGACAACCAATAAAATAAGAAAGACATTCAGTACAAGATGAAACTAACTAGAAGAAGATGAAATAAAATTGTAGTTGATGAAAGACAACTAGTATAACATGAAAGACAACTAGTAGCAGATGAAAGACAACTAAAAGTAGATACAATACACTAGAAGAAGATGAAATAAAATTGTAGTTGATGAAAGACAACTAGTATAACATGAAAGACAACTAGTAGCAGATGAAAGACAACTAGAAGTAGATACAATACGACTAGAAGAAGATGAAATACAATCAGTAGAACAAGAAAACAAACCAGTACAAGATGAAAAACTATTAGAAGAAAATGAAAGATTCTTATAGTTGTATTTAATCTTCTTCTAGTTTGTCTTTCACATTATAATGGTTGTCTTTCATGTAATACTGGTTGTATTTCATCTTCTACTAGTTGTATTTCAACTTTACTGGTTGTCTTTCATGTTTTACTAATTGTCTTTTCATCTTCTTCTAGTTATCTTTAATCTTCTTCCAGTTGTTTTTCATCTTCTTCTAATTAGTTTTCATTTTGTATTGTTTGTTTTTCATGTTCTACTTGTTGTTTTTCATTTACAACTTGTTGTTTTTCTAGTTATATATCATCTACTTTTAGTTGTTTTTCGTATTGTACTGGTTGTTTATCATGTTCTACTGGTTGTCTTTCATCTACAATTGTTGTATTTTATCTTTCTAGTTGTCTTTTAGCTTTTACTTTTTTTTTTCATGTTCTTTTGGTTGTCTTTCGTCTGCTACTAGTTTTTCATACTTGTAATTGTCTTTCATGTTTTACTCGTTGTCTCTACCGTTTACTAGTTATTATTCATCCACTTCTAGTTGTATCTCATCATCTTATAGTTGTATTTCATCTTCTTCTAGTTGTCTTTTATCTTGTACTGATTGTCTTTCATTTTTACTTGTTGACTTTCATCTTCTTCTAATTGTCTTTCATCAATAACTTGTTGTATTTCATCTTTTTTCTAGTTGTCTTTCATATTGTACTAGTAGTCTTTCAGGTTCTATGGTAGTGTTTCATTTACTACTGGTTGTATTTCATCTTCTACTAGTTGTAGATGAGATATAACTAGAAGTAGATGAATAATAACTAGTAAACGTGAAAGACAACCAGTAAAACATGAAAGACAATAAGAAGAAGATGAAAAACTAGTGGAAGACGAAAGACAACCAAAGAACATGAACGAAAACAAGTACCATATGAAATACAACTAGAAGAAGATGAAATACAACAGTTGTAGATGAAAGACAATTATAAAAAGATTAAATACAACGAGTAGTAGATGTATGACAACCAGTACAACATGAAAAACAACTAGTAGAACACGAAAAGCAACCAGTACAAGATGAAAGACAACGAGAAGAAGATAAAACAACTAGTAGACGATGAAAGACAACTAGAATAAGATGAAAGACAACCAGTAAAACAAAAAGACAACAATACAAGATGAAAGACAACTAAAGAAGATGAAATACAACAACAAAAAGATGAAAGACAACTAGTAGAACATGAAAAACAACCAGTAGAACATGAAAGACAACCAACAAAAATGAAAGACAATTAGAACAAGTAGAAAAACAACTAGTAGAACACGAAACACAACCAAAAGAACATGAAAGGCAACCAGTACAATATGAAAGACAATTAGAAAAAGATGAAATACACCCAGAACAAGTAAAACATAAATGACAACCAGTACAATATGAAAGACATCTAGAAGAACACGGAAGACAACTAGAAGAAGATGAAATACAAATAGTAATAGATGAAAGACAACTAGAAGAAGCTGAAAGACAACCAGTAAAACATAAAAGACAACCAATACAAGATGAAAGAAAACTAATAGAAATTGAAATACAACCAGTAGTAGATGAAAGAAAACTAGTAGAACATGAAAGAAAATATGTACAAGATGAAAGACAACTAGAAGAAGATGAAAAACAACAAGTAGAAGACAACTAGAAGAAGATGAATAAAATACAACTAGTAGAACATCAAAGACAACCAGTAGAACATTATAGACAACTAGAAGAAGATGAAATACAAGCAGTAGTTTATGAAAGAAAACTTGTAGAACATGAAAGACATTCAGTTTAAGATGTTAGACAACTAGCAAAAGATGCAAAACAACTAGTAGAACACGAAAGACAACTAGAAGAAGATGAAATACAACTAGTGGTAGATAAAATAAACCAGTAGTACATGAAAGACAACCAGTACAAGATGAAAGTCATCTTAAAGACATGAGATACAACCAGTTGTAGATGAAAGACAATTAGTAGGACTTGAAACCAGTACAAGATGAAAGACAACTAGAAGAACATGAAATACAACTAGAAGATGAAAAACAACTAGTAGAACATGAAAGACAACAAGTGCAAATTGAAAGAAAACTAGAAGAACATAAAAACAACTAGTAGAAAATGAAAGACAACTAGAAAAAAAAACGAAATATAACCAGTAGTAGATGAAATACAACTAGTTATAGATGAAAGACAAGCAATAGAACATGAAAAACATCCAGTAAAAGGTGAAAAATAATTAGAAGAAGATGAAAAACAATTATTAGAAGATGAAAAAGAACCTGTAAAACATTAAAGACAATCAAATACAAGATGAAAAGCAGTAAGAAGAAGATGAAATACAACAAGTACTAGATGAAATAAATCTAGTAGAACATGAAAGACAACCAGTACAAGATCAAAGACAACAACCAATAGTAGATGAAACTACAACAATAAGATGAAAAACTACAACAATAAGATGAACTACAACCAGTAGTATATAAAACACAACCAATAGTAGATGAAACACAACCAGTAGAACCTGAAAGACAACTAGTACAAGATAAAAGACAACTAGAAGAAGATGAAATATAACTAGTAGTAAATGGAACACGACCAGTAGAACCTGAAAGACTACTAGTACAATATGAAAGACAACTAGAAAAAGATGAAAGACAACGAGTTGTTGATGAAAGACAAAGAAGAAGATGAAAGTCAACAAGTAAAACATGAAAGACAATCAGTACAAGATAAAAGACAACTAGAAGAAGATGAAATACAACTATAAGATGATGAGATACAACTAGAAGTAGATGAATAATAACTAGTAAACGTGAGAGAACGAGTAAAACATGAAAGACAATTACAAGAAGATGAAAAACTAGTAGCAGACGAAAGACAACCAAAAGAACATGAAAGAAAACAAGTAAAAGCTAAAAGACAACTAGAATAAGATAAAATACAACAGTTGTAGATGAAAGACAACCAGTAGAACATGATAAACAACCAGTACAATACGAAAGACAACTAAAAGTAGATGAAACTAGAAAAACAACTAGTAGATGAAAAACAACAAGTAGAACATGAAAAACAAACAGTACAAAATGAAAAATAATTGGAAGAAGATGAAAAACAACTGGAAGAAGATGAAAGACAACCAGTAAAAGATGAAAGACAACCAGTAAAAGATGAAAGACAACCAGTACAAGATGAAATACAACTAGGAGAAGATGAAATACAACCAGTAGTAGATGAAAGACAACTAGTAGAACATGAAAGACAACAATTACAATGTGAAAGACAAACTAGAAGAAGATTAAATACAACTATAAGAAGGTGAGATATTACTAGAAATGAATAATAACTAGTAGAAAATGAAAGACAACTAAAAAAAGAAGAAATATAACTAGTAGTAGATGAAAGACAACTAAAAGAAGATGAAATACAACTAGTTATAGATAAAAGACAAGCAATAGAACATGAAAAACAACCAGTAAAAGATGAAAAATAATTATAAGAAGATGAAAAACAATTATTATAATATGAAAAACAACCTGTAAAACATAAAAGACAATCAATACAAGATGAAAAGCAGTAAGAAGAAGATGAAATACAACTAGTACTAGATGAAAGAAATCTAGTAGAACATGAAAGACAACCAGTACAAGATAAAAGACAACTAGAAAAAGATGAAAATCTACAACAATAAGATGAACTACAGCCAGTAGTATATGAAACACAACCAGTAGTAGATGAAACACAACCAGTAGAACCTGAAAGACAACCAGTACAAGATGAAAGACAACTAGAAGAAGATGAAATACAACCAGTAGTAAATGAAACACTACCAGTAGAACCTGAAGGACTACCAGTACAATATGAAAGACAACTAGAAAAAGATGAAATACAACGAGTTGTTGATGAAAGACAATTAGAAGAAGATGAAAGTCAACAAGTAAAACATGAAAAACAATCAGTACAAGATGAAAGACAACTAGAAGAAGATGAAATACAACTATAAGATGATGAGATACAATTAGAAGTAGATGAATAATAACTAGTAAACGTGAGAGACAACGAGTAAAACATGAAAGACAATTACAAGAAGATGAAAAACTAGTAGCAGACGAAAGACAACCAAAAGAACATGAAAGAAAACAAGAAAAAGCTAAAAGACAACTAGAATAAGATAAAATACAACAGTTGTAGATGAAAGACAACCAGTAGAACATGATAAACAACCAGTACAATACGAAAGACAACTAAAAGTAGATGAAATACAACTAGAAAAACAACTAGTAGATGAAAACAATAAGTAGAACATGAAAAACAAACAGTACAAAATGAAAAATAATTAGAAGAAGATGAAAAACAACTGGAAGAAGATTAAAAGATAACTAGCTTAAGATGAAAAGACAACCAATAAAACATGAAAGACAACCAGTAAAGTTGAAATACAACTAGTAGAAGATGAAATACAGCCAGTATTAGATGAAAGACAACTAGTTGAACATGAAAGACAACCATTACAATGTGAAAGACAAACTAGAAGAAGATTAAATACAACTATAAGAAGATGAGATATTACTAGAAGTAGATGAATAATAACTAGTAAACGTGAAAGACAACCAGTAAAACATGAAAGACAATTAGAAGAAGATGAAAAGTAGTGGAAGACGAAAGACAACCAAAAGAACATGAACAAAAACGAGTACCATATGAAATACAACTAGAAGAAGATGAAATACAACAGTTGTAGATGAAATAGTAGAACATGATAAACCACCAGCACAAGATGAAAGACAATTAGAAAAGGGTGAAATACAACGAGTAGTAGATGTAAGACAACCAGTACAACATGAAAAACAACTAGTAGAACATAAAAAGCAACCAGTACAAGTGAAAGACAACGAGAAGAAGATAAAACAACTAGTAGACGATGAAAGACGACTAGAATAAGATGAAAGACAACTAGTAAAACAAAAAGACAAGAGTACAAGATGAAAGACAACTAGAAAAAGATGAAATACAACAAGAAAAAGATGAAAGACAACTAGTAGAACATGAAAAACAACCAGTAGAACATGAAAGACAACCAACAAAACATGAAAGACAATTAGAACAAGTAGAAAAACAACTAGTAGAACACGATACAACCAAAAGAACATGAAAGGCAACCAGTATAATATGAGAGACAATTAGAAAACGATGAAATACACCCAGAACAAGTAAAACATAAATGCAAACCAGTACAATATGAAAGACATCTAGAAGAACACGGAAGACAACTAGAAGAAGATGAAATACAATTAGTAAAACATAAAAAACAACTAGAAGAAGCTGGAAACAACCAGTAAAACATAAAAGACAACCAATACAAGATGAAAGAAAACTAATAGAAATTGAAATACAACCAGTAGTAGATGAAAGACAACCAGTACAAGATTTAAATAATTCTAAAAGAAGAGAAAAACAACCAGTTGTAGATGAAGTACAACCAGTTGTAGATGAAATATAACTAGTTGTAGAAGAAGACGAAATATAACTAGTAGTAGATGAAAGGCAATTAAAAGAAGATGAAATACAACTAGTTGTAGATGAAAGACAAGCAATAGAACATGAAAAACAACCAATAAAAGATGAAAAATAATTATAAGAAGATGAAAAACAATTATAAGAAGATGAAAAACAATTATTAGAAGATGAAAACAACTTGTAAAACATGAAAGACAATCAATACAAGATGAAAAGCAGTAAGAAGAACATGAAATACAACCAGTATTAGATTAAAGAAATCTAGTAGAACATGAAATATAACCAGTAGTACAAGATCAAAGACAACTAGAAGAAGATGAAAAACTACAACAATAAGATGAAATACAACCAGTAGTATATGAAACACAACCAGTAGAACCTGAAAGACAACCAGTACAAGATGAAAGACAAGTAGAAGAAGATGAAATACAACCAATAGTAAATGAAACACTACCAGTAGAACCTGAAAGACTACTAGTACAATATGAAAGACAACTAGAATAGGATGAAATACAACGAGTTGTTGATGAAAGACAATTAGAAGAAGATGAAAGTCAACAAGTAAAACATGAAAGACAATCAATACGAGATGAAATACAACAAGAAGAAGATGAAATACAACTATAAGATGATGAGATACAACTAGAAGTAGGTGAATAATAACTAGTAAACGTGAGAGACAACGAGTAAAACATGAAAGACAATTACAAGAAGATGAAAAACTAGTAGTAGACGAAAGACAACCCAAAGAACATGAAAGAAAACATGTAAAAGCTAAAACACAACTAGAATAAGATAAAATACAACAGTTGTAGATGAAAGACTACCAGTAGAACATGATAAATAATCAGTATAATACGAAAGACAATAAAGTAGATGAAATACAACTAGAAAAATAACAAGTAGTAGATGAAAAACAACAAGTAGAACATGAAAAACAAACAGTACAAAAAGAAAAATAATTAGAAGAAGATGAAAAACAACTGGAAGAAGATGAAAGACAACGAGAAGAAGATGAAAAAACAACCAGTAAAACATGAAAGACAACCAGTACAAGATGAAATACAACTAGGAGAAGATGAAATACAACTAGGAAAAGATGAAATACAACCAGGAGAAAATGAAAGACAACTAGAAGAAGATTAAATACAACTAGAAAAAGATAAAATGCAACCAGCATTAGATGAAAGACAACCAGTACAAGATGAAAGAGAACTAATACAAGATAAAATACAACAAGAAGAAGATGAAATACAACTAATAGTAGATGAAAAAACCAGTAGAACATGAAAAACAACTAGTAGAACACGAAAAGCAACCAGTACAAGATGAAATACAACGAGAAGAATATAAAACAACTAGTAGACGATGAAAGACAACTAGAATAATATGAAAGACAACCAGTAAAACAAAAAGACAACAGTACAAGATGAAAGACAACTAGAAGAAGATGAAATACAACTAGAAGAAGATGAAAGACAACCAATAGAACATGAAAGACAACCAGTAGAACATGAAAGACCACCAACAAAACATGAAAGACAATTAGAAGAAGTAGAAAAACAACTAGTAGAACACGAAACACAACCAAAAGGACATGAAAAACAACCAGTACAATATGAAAGATAATTAGAAAAAGATGAAATACACCCAGAACAAGTAAAATATGAAAGACAACCAATATAATATGAAAGACATCTAGAAGAACACGGAAGACAACTAGAACAAGATGAAATACAAATAGTAATAGATAAAAGACAGCCAGTAAACTTGAAAAATATCCAGTGTAAGCTGAATAATAACCAGTAAAACATAAAAGACAACCAATACAAGATGAAATAAAACTAGTAGAAATTGAAATACAACCAGTAGTAGATGAAAGACAACTAGTAGAACATGAAAGAAAATATGTACAAGATGAAAGACAACTAGAAGAAGATGAAAAACAACAAGTAGAAGACAACTAGAAAAAGATGAAATACAACCAGTAGTACATCAAAGACAAACCAGTAGAACATTATAGACAAATAGAAGAAGATTAAATACAACCAGTAGTTTATGAAAGACAACTTGTAGAACATGAAAGACATTCAGTACAAGATGTTAGACAACTAGCAAAAGATGCAAAACAACTATTAGAAGATGAAAGACAACTAGAAAAAAGATGAAATACAACCAGTGGTAGATAAAAAGAACAAGTAGCATATGAAAGACAACCAGTACAAGTTGAAAGTCAACTTGAAGAACATGAAATACAACCAGTTGTAGATGAAAGACAATTAGTAGGATTTGAAAAACAACCAGAATAAGATAAAATACAACAGTTGTAGATGAAAGACAACCAGTATAACATGATAAACAACCAATACAATACGAAAGACAAGACAAATTGATTTTGGGAACATACAATAAACTTTGAGCCGCAATAAACTTCGGTTCTGGATATAAACTTAGAATATTCAGCTTAGGAATTGTTTATTCTCTTGGGCCAACAACAAACTTTGGTTTGAATATTAGTATAGAAAGTCTTTATTATTTTGGAAACATACAATTTCTCTTTTGAGCTGCAGAGATTAGGATATAGTTAATCCGAGCCATCCAATCTAGGGTTTTGGATTAGGTATATCCTCCAACTCTTTAGAGCTGTCTGCAATGATCCTAGATCGTTGGAATAGAATAGAGATAGAATAGAAATGGAAAAGAATCAAGCAGAGAAAATAGCTAATTTTGATTAATTTCCAGAGAAAAGAGAAAAGTCTGACAAGCCAACCAAGGTCGAATGCATAACAGCAATCGCCTATTTTCACTCTAAAAAAAACATAATTGCTCTCCAAGGAGGAGTTAGCCTTATAAAGGCGCTCAAATTCGTAAAAAGTAAAACCAATTGATTATCGAAAAACCAAAATTTATTCTTCTGTTTACATGGGATAACAACTTCTAACCGATTATGCATCTGTCAGTGAACGGTTCTGCCAAAGTCTCCCTTGCCTTCTCCATTTGTAACACCTGCTCCTCTCCTTTTTCAATGATCGCGACCCCATCTGTCAAAGAAAACAATGTTACTTGCACCTCAATTGTAACACCCGCCCACCCCACCTCCCTCCACCGCCCACCCCACCCCATCTCAGTTGTACTATCTCCTATGTCGTATCTACAAAGATACATGTCTCTAAGGAAATAAATGAAATTCCCTTTGAATCCAGCAAAGTTACTCGAACAAAAAGATAACCCACGATAATATTGTAGAAACAACATTTGGTCACCGATATTAGTGATTTTCACCCAACAAGGTTTCGGTTCACCATCACCGAAATAAAGACAGTAAATATCAAAGTGGCACTGCCCAGCCTCATAATGCTGGAACAACCTTAGGATCTTTCCTCCTTACTCAACCATAATTGTATAACCTTTTAGAAGAGAGCATGTGCCCTCTGGTGGAACGACTTGATAAACCAATTTTGGTGGCAATATCAATAACATTCGTAATGTCAGTTTCTCCGTCGTTGCTGAAGTATTGTCCCATATAAAATGCATTAGCACTGTTGACGACCCCTTTTACATAGACCCAATATGTCAGCTCAGGTCGCCAAAAATAATTGTCAACTTCCCCATCTCCCGATATAACCACAAGATCATATCTGTCAACTTCCCCATCTCCCGATATAACCACAATATCACCGCCTTCAACGGATCTGGACCAATATAGTTGTTAGTGTTATGATCTAGAAGCCAACCATTTATGGATGTATTCTATGTTTTGTTCATGAAATGAAAGAATCATTTTGTTCCTTGAGTATTTAATTACATTATGGATTTTTTGAGTTGAGGACTTGAAATGTAGAACTCTATAATAATAATATAACAAATACTCTAAATGTTCCTGATCTTGATAATTAAGAAGGAACACTATTAACCAATACGAGATTAGTATGTGGATTAAATGATGATCATGTTCTACGGATCATATGGTAAGGAGCTACCAATTTAATCACATAAATACCTGATGGAGATCAGGGGATTGGACATGACCCAAGAATGAAACATAACATGAATTGTGTTAGTGTCATTAATGTTTCATTTGTGTCTTGAATTCTTTGGTATGAGATGATTATTTTTCTTACATGAGATACATGTATCTGTAGGTGTTGTCCAACGCTGACCGTAACTGGCAGCTATACAGATCTCAATATTTGTGTCTTGTGCGTAGGAAAAAATATTTATCAAGAATACTAGTGTTCCTCATATTTCATATGTGAGTGATGATATCTGCAAGCTCCTTGATGAAGTAATAAAGTATGCATGCAATTATGATCAATGAGTTTGATCATTATTTACTGAATTACTTGGAATCAAGAAAAGAATAAATTTGCAAGGATGACACTCTCCTGTCTTGGATATATTCCCGATATTATGTGACACGTGAATTGACACAAGCAATTAAATATTACTTTAGGATCGTGATGTTGATTGGTTCATATCATCTTTATCTGTTGAGTAATTATAATGCATATTGCTAGGTGCCGCTTATAATTTATAGAATTAAAAGAAGTTTTGATTCTATTGTCAACACGATATAGATCCTACGAGGTCACACCCAAGAGAGAAAACGAAACAAATAAAAGTGTCATGGAGATGACTAACTTGATCTTAGAATAAATTTATTACATGTTGGACATGGTATACAAATTTATTTCTCAACAAATTAAGCAAATACAATTAACCGTAACAATTGTCGGGTGGGCCAAAAGTTGGCATAAGTGGCAAAAACAAAAATGACATAAATAGAAATTGGCCCAAGTCCAATTTAACATTAAATGGAGAAGTCCATTTGATGAAGTGGGATTGGAATAAAAGTACATCTAATGGAGAGCTCCATTGGATGGCAAAAGTAAAAGTTACTTTTGTCATGTTTAAATCTAGCCATCCATTGTGGTTGAGATGATTAAAACATACCATAACTTCACACTATAAATATCCCACCTTTTTCCAAACCCTAGCCACCATTGTCATTCCACATTTTTTCACTCTTTCACTTTCTCTTCTCTTGTGGCCGAAATACCCCACCTTTTGCCATTCCACCTTGCTCATGTGTTGAGCACACAACTTCTACACTAAAATCAATAGTTGATTGAAGAGGTAGAAACTAAGGTTAAGTTGGATTCTTGATTGATTACCTCTAGCAAGGGAAAAACAAGAGTTTCGTTTAATCTCGGGTGGATACTCGTAGAGGCTTCGTGCGTTCGAAGCGGGTGTCATCTCGAGACCGACTTGGAGAAGTGAAGGCTCAACAAGGTGCTACTTGTTTGGAGGCAACAACCCTACATCTCAAGTCCCTACTTCTGGTTTAGAGACCAAGATTTGAGGTATAAAGATTAAACAAGTTAAATTGCTAAATACGGTTCATCATTAGTCAAATAAGTAGATCTATGTAGGTTTCTTTTGAGTTAAATTTTTAAAATTTGCTCTTGCATGAAACCCATATTTCCTTCAATAGTCTGGGCACACACGGGCATTAACCCAATGAGCCGATATCTAATCATGAGTTAGAGGATTAAGGAGATAAATCTAGAAGTTTCTCGAGTGAGAGGCATGTAAGTAGCGGCATGCGGGACCCGTGAGCCAGGCACGACGAGAGACTGGACAGAAGATAGTATGAACTTTACCATATGAGAAGCAGTAGAAACGTATAATGGCGTTTTCACGGTTTTTTTCAGGATCTTGACGGCCCTCTAGAAGCCAGGAGAGTTGTGGAGGAGGATTGGTGACTGGAGCTCATAACCGTCACATCTTGCACACAGCACGGAAGCATATGAAATCAGAGATATCAAGGAGCTTTTTGGAGAAGAGATGGAGAATGTCTTGTGGAAGCTGACCAGTTCCTCTCGACACGGACGCCATCAATACCGCTTCGGTCTCTAATGGTGAAAGTGGCTCTCTTTCGCTTGCGCATTGCGCCAAGTGGCAGTGGCAAGCGGTGAATAAGAGGAGGCAGCCTAGAAGATGCGCGGAGGCGACGACGGAGGAGGGAGGAAGCGGAGGTGAGGAGGATAGGGGGTGGGGCGTGAGCGGGAAGGCTAGGGCTGCTGCGGATGCATTTTCAAATTGGAGGAGGCCATGGCAGAGAGGAGCGAGCAGGAGGAGGCGCACAGAGGAGGCAGCAGCGGAGGGAGGTGGGTGGGCGGTCAGGCAGGGGAGAGAGAAGTATGGGCGGGTGCGGATGCGGAGGCATTGGGACATAAATCTCTTATTTTACGATTAAGACCTCAACTCTTTAGACTTGTTCGTTTGTCACGGGTAGGCCTACTAATGGACGGTCCCTGTTCATACTCGGCCCGGTTCGAAATTAAAATGAACGGGCCATGTTCATGTTCGGTCCGAAATGAAATGAAGTCCTTCATGTTCGAACATGTTCAGTCCGTCCAATATTGTTCAAACTTAAATTCTATTCGGAACAGTTCCGTTTCAGCCAACCTAGTTATGAACAAAATTTAAATTAATCCGATCCGAAATAAAATGCACTGTACTTTTTTAATATTTAGTCTAACACTTAACATTCGTATTAATATTTAGTCTTACACTGTCACAGAAAGAGGCAAACAGCTAACACAAGATCATGTTCGGTATCCAATAATTTCACGGAATTTTGTGGGTTTTTTAACCCATGACTATGATTTCCAAGTTGGTCTAACCATAAGGATGATAATTTCTACCTAGGGGTGCACAAAAAGTTCATGACTCGAAACTCAGTTCGGAATCAATTCGGATTCAACTCGCTAATAAAACTCGAGTTGAAACTGACTCGAGTTAACTGACTCGGTTGATTTATGAGTCGAATCCAAGTTACCTCCAACTCGGTTCGGAATCAACTCGGTTGAACTCACACCAAATCCTAATCCATATATTCATAATTTTTGCGTCCCCAAACCTTATACTTGTTTCTCATAATATTTGGTAATTTGATAAATTATGCACTATTTCTTTTGTTTTGTTAATTTAATAGACTCTATATTGTTTTGTTAGACTTTATCTGTTTGGTAATTTTTAATTATGTATTATTTTGATATTTTCGTAATTTTTAATTATGTATTCATCATTATCTCATTATGTATTTGTCTTTAATTGTGTATTATTTTGATAAACTATGTAATATTTTTTTTGTTATAATTAAATTATATTGTCTCACTATGTACTATATTATGAGTCGGGAGTCGACTCGCTTCGACTCGACATGCTCGCGAATTGATTCCAAATCGGTGTTTCTGACTCGGAACTGGATTAGCAACTCAGACTCAACTCGGCTCATGAGCAGCCCTATTCCACCGAAACTATAACTACCCGCGAGCAAACTTTTTTTTCCCACCAACTGCAACTGATTTATTTTTTAAAGAAAGTCTGTCAATGCATACCTTCATATGTTAATTATGGATTTAACTGGTTTATGATTTATTTGGTCAAAGACAGCTCTATTCTTTTCGAACCATACTAGCCAAATGACAATACTAAATGTCTAGTAATATCTCCATACTTTTCTCCTCGTACCCTCTAAAATTTAATTATTTGTGCCATATTCCTCTAATAGATTGGAAAGAAAGTTTTCTGCTGATAATTTTTTAAGAGTGAAAAATCACCACATCAGGTTTTTGTACCATTTTGTCATGAATTATACCAGCATAAACCAATAGAAATGCCGTATTCTCGAGTTATTTAGTTTGTCTTCTGCTCAGTTACAAATTTAGGTCTAATTGAATCTTAGTAGTGGCATTTCACAATTTTAATTCTATTTGGACAATTGAGCAATTTGTGATAATTCAACAAGAATTCAGAATAATTGGGATAATTCAAAAGGATAATAGGAACAAAAGATTTCTTATTTCTATTCAAGGTTGTTTGATTACAAGGCCTCTACTATTTACATTCTCCCTATTACAATAAAACATGTTATATACTAAGCACAACGGCAACATAAAACTATTTCCTTTATCAGCTGATCTCCAGTATATTACGGCTGGGCACCTCCATATGAGGTGAGTATGTCTTGTTGACTTGTGCTTTGAGATGCATGCCGCTTAGATATTACCGATACAAGACTTACAACCATATGAGGTGAGTATGTCGTGCATGTCTTCTATTGTTGAGCAATTGACATGCGATATCCAGAATTTTGAGACCGCCTCGTGAACTGCAGAATGGACCCCATGGAAACACTTGTGGCAACAAATGTAGATGCACAAATCCTTCTTTCTCGAGACAAATACAGACTGGAAGCACTCTGTACTGGTAGATTGGTCTTGGTTTTCAATTGGTGTGGGTTCAGTACCTTGACTTTCATGGGTTAGATTTGGTGAGTCCTTGGATACGGCCTCTGTAACCGTATCTGGTTCTTGGTTTTGGTCAGCGTTGTGAGTTCTGCTACTCCATTTTCATGACTTGGGTTTTGTGATTCCTTCAAGATGGCCTCTGTAAGGGCGTGTAGCTCTCGAGTTTTGCTGGATACCGATTTGTCGATAGGAGGGCAGGAAGGCAGATACGATTTGCTTTTTCTGTAGAAGAGAGGAGTTAGTTCAACAACTCTTTTACAGTGTACAGGAACTTGGGATTACCTAAAACGAATACACTACAATAAATTCACTGTTATTAGCATTGACAATCTATGGAAAAGTGGCGAGAGGATTCCTAAAAATTCTGATCAGTGCAGTTGTTGCAGTATTCGGTGGGAAAGAAATTGAATTCTTTTAATTAGATAGAGGACAAATCTATAAAAATATAGTAATGCTGATATAGTCTAACTACTTTTGAGTTGAAGATGGAAACTTAATGACCGCTACTAGATTATGGTTAAGTCTTTCTTTTCTGTGCTAAAAGTGTCATATTTAGTGTATATGATGCACAGTGATAATTTGTGAGCATCACATGGTAACTATCAAATTTTAGTTTAGTAGTAAAAAAAGTGTAATTAGAATTTTATTAGGGGTATTTTGCATAAAGATGAAAATCATAACATTTCAGGGTGAACTTGGGATTCGTTTGGCTTTGGTTTATTACCTAGTTTCATATTTTTTTTTTTTTTAAAAAGCAAGAAGTAAGAGAGGAAAAGCAAAAATCCTATGATAACAAAAAAAATACACAATAGCAAATTTATGTACATCAGAAACCATCCTAACAAGGATATGGTCCAAAAGAACACACTGTCAATTTTGTGCAGAATTTTTGTTCCTCCAAACCAGTTAGCATAAGACTATACTTAGGCTAATCTGAAGTTTTCTTACAAAAGAAGTTCATATGAGAGAGGCGTGTATATGAATATGTACCTTGAGTATCTGGTCCCTGCCTATACTGTGGATGCCGAGGATGTGCTCGATATCATCCAGACGCTCCAGTGGCTTGCTGGTATCAGTTGCCGGCAACTCTGACTTCAGACTGATCTCCCTGACACTGCCAATCTCCAATCCTCCCCGCACCACGCACCGGTTTACAAATGGCTTGTACTTTTGTGACTCATCAAATCTCCTCATCAAATCTCCTCATCAAGGACCCCACCTGCAGTTTATTGAGTGACCACATTGGTGTTAGAGTTATTCTCTCTCCCTCTTTATAATTTTTTCCTCAAATGTAAAAATCGATGGTCATTCTTTTTTAATAAGTGGCACACCAACGGTACCATATGTTTTGTTCGTAAACAAACCAAGTTTTTAACAACCTGCATCATACTCCCTGTTGTATAAAGTATAAACCCTTGTGAAAAATAATTACAAAACTATAAAAGAATAACAAAATAAGCCAAAAATGAAATCAAGTGCCATAGTAAACATCAATATCAAGGAAATTATCAGGAAGTGTTGTTTTGGATGGTACAAGCAGGGGCAAAGCCAGACTTTCGAACTAAGGGGGTCAAACACACATTGGGGTCAATTATATAAAATTTTCCTACGGAGAATGAGGATCAATTTTACAATATCATGACATTTTACTCTAAATTGTATATAAAATCATACATAAATATAGAAAAATTTAAAATAAATGGAGGTCAATTGACGCCCATTCCTTCTATGGAAGTCCTCCACTCGGTACAGGTTCAAAAATATAGTGATGGGCAATAAGAGAGGTAATTTGATTGCTTTTGTCGCATTCAATATGCACCCAAAATTACCTATTTCCATCAATTCTGTCGCAATCTATTTTTGCGGTAGTACCGTAAATGCCTCAATTATTTATATTTAACGACAAACAATTCCTTTGCCTTAAAAAGAAACAAGAATGTTCAGAACTAACCTCAGTCTCAGATTACAGTAGCGCAATGGCCAGATCTACTTTTAGCATGTAGAATCCAGATTTGCATCCATTGCAGTAGTCGTAGAACACACTTTCTTGTCTTTATTTTTCTCTTCAAACTTGTTTATTTGGAGAGGATGAGCCAGAAGACGGCTCCTATTATGCTCTATATATACTAGCTTATGACTGAGATTAACTTGAAACCCTAATTTTGACGGCTGAAAATAACTTATCCTAGAAAATGACAAATACACCCCTCCCATGACCTGAATTTGACAGCTTAGATCAAACAAACTTGATCCGGATGCATAACAATATAGGTAACCTTTTCTGTGGACGGCTTTAAACAATTGGAGATGGCCCAATCAGCAGATATGCTTTTACCTATCTAAAACCCTAGTTTGGATGGTTTGGATTTAACAATATCATAATCTCTGCCGTTCAAAAAGATAATGTGTATTTCCGAAACAGTAAAAACTTGTCTGTGGACAGCTCTAAACAGCTGGAGAATACACCCTTTCCAAAACCCTAGTTTGGATGGTTTGGATTAACTATATTTTAATCTCTGCAGCTCAAAAAGAAAGTGTACATTCCAAAATAATAAAGACTTTCTATTTTAGTCTTCAGGACCAGAGTTTATATCTGTCCCACAGAATGAACAAATCCTAAATTGAATATTCCGTTTTTAAGGTTAGTGGCTTTTAAGTGCCAACTAACAATTTCATTGATAAAAAATCAAACTTACAACGAGTCAAATGACTCAAATCCTAAATCCACTCTTTTATTCTCGCAAAATTCTCCAAACTACTCTAAATAACATTAATCTACTAATATCACTTATATACACTCATAAGTACCCTATTACCTTTCCCTATCGCTCTCTACGACCAGATCTGCTTTTTCGACCGCCGCCGCGCTCCAACGCCCAAATCTACTCATCCACGCTCCGATCGAGATAGCGTAGAGACTCAACGCGCTCTACCATCAGTCGACCGCCGGATTTGCTCCTCTATCATCGTCCGATCGCCGCACGCGCTCCGACAATTAGAGTCAATTCCGATCGAGATGATATGCCTCGCATCGGCTCCGTTCCCTCCCCTCCCCTCTCTCCCACCCTCCTCACCGCTCAAGGAGGTAGAGACGAAAAAAAGGGGAGGTTGTTGTGTCTAGTTGAGATGGAAAAAGAATGAATATTCCTAGTTAGTAAGTAGTAAATCTCTATCATCCCCCTTCATTTGAACACAATGGATTTACAAATGCCAACTAATTTAAAATAAATTTCCTTTTTTTTTATGTTCCCGTAAACCCCGTCATCATCCGTGCTATGCCTGCGGTTCTTAAAATAAATGTCCTAATTAGGACTATATATAACAAGGCCCTTGAACAAACTGATTCCAATTACCTGCCTTTAGCTTTGGCTGCCTTACACTTTTCATCTTCAATTTGCATGGAAATCAAAGTTGTTGTTTTTTGCTCTCTTTGTTTTATGGGCTGGTCTATCCCAATTAACTCGAAAACTTTCGCATAACCCAAACACCTTTTTAATATTTAAACTTTAAACTAACTAAAAATAGAAAGAAAAAAAAGGACACATATATTTCTGGTGATTCATTGGCATCAGACAATGATAAATTAAGAAGATGAAATAGTCGAATTTACTATATTTATTACAAACAGCACAAAGAATAAGTTTTGTTTAAATTATATTTTATCAACGATTGATGAGCTTTAAACTGAAAGATAAAATGAAAAAAAATATGCCCCCGGCATTTTAATCCTAGTAGAAGAACAAATCCACATGTATTTCTTAGTTGTGACTAGATGCAGAAGTTCACTGTGTACAAGTTAATTTCATCTAGGCAAACAAAATCCCGGAACATCAAACTGGATACTTGCTTTATAGATACCTCTAAATGCATTACAATATATGTTGCAATGGACTGGAACTCTGGAAGTCAAACAGCTTGATCAAAACAATTTAACTAGAGAAGAGTTGCTACAGTCATTGTGCCATGTAAATCTCAAATTGCAATTTCCTTAACAGCCCCAATAAGACAATAACTATGTACTACAAAATGGCCCCTGATCCTGATGAATTATACCTTTTAAAGGGCTAAGCAAACCCTTTCGTGTAGATATTCAAATGAGTAGAGAATTAACCTTAATTTGTTTTCCCCTTCAAGTCGACCAGCATTTTCAGTCGCAATCTAAAACCAATGTCACCTGACTCTAGCAATGGCTCAAAATGATGGACATTCAGTGCAATCAAAGATCACAAAATCTCAAATTAAAGCCTTTTCGCTGAGATGCAAAACACTCTGGTGGGACCCATGTAATCCCTCTAAGCGCCAAATTGAAGGAAATGGCATGCGGAGAAGAAAGAAAGGGTTTGCGCGAGGAGAGAGGAAGGGGGAGATACCCAGTGCAAACTGAGAATTAGAGTGAAAAATTGAAATAATGGTGCTTTCTTTGTTGCCCGACTGAGAAATAATAGTGAACAAAGGAGAAAACTAGTTGCTTAATGGGCCTATCTAGTTGCTCTTGGTTCATTTGTTTTGTTCCTCTTGACTAGTGAGTGAATTGTAAAAGTGCCGTGCCGAGTTATCAATTGAGTCCGGATCCCCTAAAGTAACCCAATTTTTGAGTTTAGACGTGTACGGTGCCTATTCGGTGGTAGCGCAGTGGGCCAGTATTATTTGTGGGGTCCAGGCTCTTTAAGATTCGTGTTAGAGCATCTTGGACGGTTTAGATCAAAACTCAAAAATTGGGTTAATGCACTGGATCTGAATTCGTTATCAATTATCGTGCCAACGTGTGTCCGGTACAAACAGTACCGATTTCGAATACAACATTTGTATTGGCACGACATAGCATATTCTGATGTAGAATAGGTTGTTATATGTCTGAATAGAATTATTGTAAATTTGTAATGTTTGCTTCGTTGCAATTTATACATGTAAAGGTTTCTCATTCTCTTTTGATTTTGTTAGGGTTTATGTTTTATTTCATAAACTTTTCATCAATAAATTAAAGAAGCAAAGCTAATTCTGAAATTAAAATTAAGCACCAAGATGCTCATGTTCAAAATAATATCTCATTCTCATTGGTGGGAAGTGGAAACGAAGGTTTAAGTTGAGATTAAATATAAGATGATTTGAAATTGTTTAACTTTTTATCCGTGTCTAGACGTGTTCTAGTTGTGTCGTGTTAAGACGTGCTATGGTTGTATCGTGTTTATTCAACTTCTGACACGGTACTTCTTACAACACGACACAGACATGGCACGTCTAACACCAAGTGTCGGTTTCGATTCGTACATGACATACCGTATTCACATGTAACAACTCACTAGCCTCTTCGGCACGGCCTCTATTCTTCATCTCTCACTCATAATATCAAAACTTTCCTTTTTTACATTTCTTGTATATAAAGAAATATTCTCAGTATTTAAAGAAAGAGGAGGGTTCCAATACCTTATTTCTTTCATACCTCATCATATCTCATATTGTATATTTCTGTTTTTATAGTCCAAACTGTCGATCCGAACCGCTCAACATGATATCCATACTAAAATATGTTTGGGGATGAAATTTTATAATTTTTACTTTACTATTTTTGAAGATAGGTACAAAATCACACCGTTCAAAAACAGTGATTTTCTGCCAATTTAAAAAAATAGTAAAAAAATTTCAAAAATTATAAAATTCCATCCCAGGTATATTTTAGTACGGATATCATATTGAGATGTTCAAATTGATAAATTGGACTTTGAAAATGAAAATATAAAATATAAGGTATTGGATCCTCCTCTTAAAGAAAATATAGTCCTTTATATAGGTCGGTTTCATCATTGTTCTTTTTTCTCGACAATTAGACCAACTTTGTGTTTGATCAAAGAGAAGAGCATTGACAACTTACATATTTAGAAGTGTCACAGCCAAAATCAAAATACGATTAGTCTGTAACTCTGTATGGAAATATGATATAATTCAAAGAATGATTAGTCATTTGTGAAGTGACCAGCAATTGAACGATATTCAAACTGCGTCAAGCTTGATATTTTGCCTTCTAATTTTACCAAGTATATCTGCAATTCAAATTTTCTAACCTTGAAGTATTTTGGCGTTGTCACGGCTGCAAATAAGCCTGCTGTGGATGTACACAGACAAGGAAGAAGAGATAAAAGCCCAATGAAATAAATACGAACATAACAAATGTCAATTCCATAACTGAACATAATAGTACGATTACACAAATTGTATTGCTAACTTGTATAGTTTTCAAATCCATACATTCCAACTACATGCATATCAAACCCAAAAGACCCTACTTGCCGCTTCAGAATAATTATTGTTGAAATGAAAAGTTTCATAAGAGGTAAACAATGTCATACGAAAAGTTTCACAGGAGGGAAACAATGCCTAAGTCGGAGAAGAATATAACCACTGCAAGACTACTGAGATTGGTGTTGCTGTTGGTGGGCAAGCCGCTCAGAGATGTTGGTCAGAGACCTGAGGTTGGACTTGATCAGGTGTTCGACAAAGCAGCGAGTCTCGTCATCAGTGTTGCCATCTGGCACATCAACCACAAACGACTCGACCACAGCTGTCCCAGGCCTTCCGTCTATCCCATCATGGTGCAATGTTACAACAGACGCGTAGTTCTATCCAATATCACACGTGCAATAGATAAATTATCAGTACATACAGATGCAAAGGAGATTTTGGGATGATATTTGGTGGAGTAGAAATCCTTAGCAGTAAAATAATAAACTTTTATGATATAGATTAAAAAAGTTGGAAAAGAAAGATCAATTTCTATTTCTTTTAGCATAAATTTAGGGATGATATTGGCTAATAAGTCAGAGAAGAAGGTAAACCTCTAATGCATCCCCCTCCTCTGAATAGAAGGGGCATAATACAGTGGCACAAGAATCAAAGGGAAATAATTATGTTCATGTATGCTTTCTTGCAGGGCTGACAAGAAATGAAAGGGATTCAATTTGGGACAAAGGTACCCATAAAAGTAAGGATTTCATGTGGCTATTTCAAATTAGTAAGATATTAAAAGAGATTACCAGGGGAGGAAGAGGAGGTAGGCTGTGCCCTTTCTGCATAAGAGAAGAGTCGGTTCAACACCACTTTTTACCGTGTCAAAATTTGGACAAATTTGGGATTAGTTAAGTATAATAGGAGGAAATTGATGTCTATAATCTATACTAGTATTGTGCCCGTGCGTTGCAATGGAGACATATTATAAGATTGAATAGAATATGAAGAGATATTTTTGTTTGACATTCACACAAAATTAAGAAAAAATATATTTAAATGAAAATAAAAGACACTAATGAAAAAAAAACAGAGATCCAAATAATAAATAACAACAAATGGAAAAAAAAAAAGGATCATATATAACATGAAAAAATTTCTCGAAGTATCATTGCGATTTAATATCTAATTTTCTCCACAAGCAAGACATGTCATTAAACGATTTAGAGGAGAAATGATCTGCAAAGAAACAAAATTGGAAAAGATATAATTAAATGATTCAAATAAGAATTTTCTCTACAGATATATTTTTGATGGAAATTATTTTAACTCTACAGATCATTTCTGTACACGAAAGTTCTAGATATTCTTCATTTTCTCTCCAGGAAAAATATGATTGTTTCCATCAGCACAAGATCTGCTCTTCATCTATTCATAAAGATACAGTAGCCCTAAACAAAATTCGGAAAGATATGATTATTTCCATTTTTATTGTCAAAAATATAGAGGAAGAGGAGAAATGAAACGGAGGAAAAGGAGAAATAAGGAAATTATTTAATTTTAGGAATCAACGATAGATGTAAGGAGAAATAAGGAAACGGATCGCTAGGGATTCATTCAATTTTAATTGTGACAAACCATGTAGCAGTCTGGGTGGCGAGTATATTTTTAACTAAATTTAAACTTCTACACATAAAATAGATGTATTTAATCAAAAGAAGACAGATTATGTGATTGGAGGGCTGATATTCAATTTGAAAATTCATCTTTCAATCTCAACCACTGGCAGATCAGGACAACTACGTGCATAATATAAGAAAATGGAGATTAGTGGCATTTATATATCTGATAGAAAAGTGGAGACCACAATGAAAAAGTGGTGAGATGATCTTGTAAAATTGTGACCAGTGCGGCAGGTTGGGAGATTTGAGGAAAAAGAAATCAAGTAGAACTAGTGGCATTGACCCTATCACACCTATGTATTTGTTTTGGACAGGAGGAGAGACTAGTGAAACACATGATGACATGTAGGATATGATTCGAAATGACAATAGGTGAAAATAACGACTTATTTGACTTGTTGAATTACAAATAGACATTGCATTTAGAGGTGCTATCGGGTCGGGTCGGGTCCGGATACTATTATATTTGGATCCGTATCCTAAAAGTGTTCGGGTCCAAATTTCGATCCATATACTTATTTGTTTCAAATCGGGTCGGGTCCGGATCCGGATACCTATCTACCCGTAGATATTTCGGGTCCAGTCTTTCGGTTCTGGATAGATAGATACCCATAACTTGTTTGTGGATTATCGGGTCCGGTCCGGATATGGGCGGTTCCGGATCCGAGGCGGGTATATGTCACAACTCCCAAGAATTTGAGAAAGTAAAATATTGGAGATGGTGATTTCCTTTTCTATGATTCAAAAAATCCATGAATGAAATATTAATACTAATTTTTAATAGAGAATTAAATTTATGGCAGATATTTGATTTCAATGAGATTTATTGCAAATGACATATCAATGAGAGCAATAAATTTTCATGATTATGCAGAGGATATATAAGGCAGATATTGAAAGATATATTCAGAGGAATAAATTTTATTAAAAAATTAATATGCAAAATGTGATTACTGGTATATGCAAAATTTGATTATATGTAAAATTATATTTTCATAGTTGTTAATATATGTTTTATCGGGTATTTATATGGGTATCGGGTCGGATTCGGTTATGGGTCGGATAATTAAATCAAATCCATATCCTATTCATTATAATATCAGTTCCGTTTCGGATCCGGATTGGATATTTAAGTATTAGTTTTATAACCGTATCCATAATTTAACCGGTTATATTTTTCAATCCATACCCTATCCAAATTAACCGGATTTGGATCGGTTCTGATTCGGTTCCGGTTCGGTACCGGATCGAATCCGGATAATCGGATAAAAGTAGCACCTCTAATTGCATTGTGTCTTTATTTTTCTTGCTAATATTGTGGTGCTTCAAGTGCTTATGATGAATTGTTATTTGTCAAAATCATAGGATATAGTCCAATTTTGGTTTTTTAACTTTTCATAAAACAACTGCAATTGGAAGTTTTTAGGGACAACATTTTGCATAAAGACGAACTATATAGCATTCAAGGGTGAAAGTACATGATATTTCGCTTTGTGTTGTGTCTCTGTAAATTGTAGAACTATTTCCAAAAGGAAATAAAAATCTGTGTCACAATTTTTCCCAAAAAACAAAAAAGCAAATCCAAAGCGAAGTTCCCTATACAAATGTAAATATGCAGTACCAAATATATGCACATAGGTGACCATCATGGCCAGAATGTGAAGATTCTGTTATTTCAAGCCTGATAGCATAAACTGAGAGTTTGACTAAAATATACAAACAGATGCATGTGAGAGAGGCATGAGTGAGTATACCTTGAGTCTGTGGTTCCCACCTAACTTGCGGATGCCAAGGATGTGCTCATTATCGTCGAGACGCTCCAATTGCTCAATGGAGGTGGTTGCCGGCAACCCTGAAGTCACTTCAATCTCTCTGACACTCCCGACCTCCAAACCTCCTTCCCTCATTACACACCGTCTCACAAATGGCTTGTACTTCTGGGGCTCGTCAAACCTCCTCACCAAGGACCACACCTGCAGTTTGAGTAAACAAAGTTAGTCATGAGCTATTTCTACTGTTGCTTCTTTCTCTTTATTTGTTTTCCCAAATTGTGTGGTACTGGCTGGTGCTAAGTTCAAATTTTGTTTTGGTGCTAATAGGCAAAACGGTTGACCTAACTTTAGCACTGATTATCAAATCGCCAACCAGAATAATGAACACTTTGTCGACGACGAATGCATAAAAGCCCATAATTTAAGATATTTTCCAAGAATTACTATAGCCAACATTCTCAATAATTTAATATTGAACCCACAAAATAGTTCAAAAGAAGTTCGAATTTGGAATATACCAAGTACAGCAAGGTTAAATAGTCTGAACATCCTTTCTACACAAACCAAGAACTCTTGGCAGATGAGGGTTCCAGCACCACAAGCTGCCATGATGTATTTTTTTTCTTTTTTGTTAATATTTCAAAATTCAAATAAAAGACAAATCTGAACCATTGATCTTGTTCTTCTTCACTAGCTATGAATCCATGCAAAATTTTACAGTATTTGAGTTTTCTTTATACAAGGTCAAGAGGCCAAAAGATGAATAGACTAAGATTGATCTATTACTGTTAACATGAACTGTTAATTGGACTTTTGATCTTGTGCGATGTGAACACAAGAATATATAAAATGTCATGTGGATACATCACTAGTGAAGAAGATCAAGATCAACAGTTCTCATTCATTGTTTGAATTTTGGAGTTTCGATATTATTACACAAAAAACTTGTGGTTCCATGGCACTATATTGATAATAAGTCAATTCTACCATGAAACCCCTTAAGAGGATACTGAGAAACAGCACACTACAAGATTAGACAGCTTTAGCCAATATATATCGATAAGATGTAGTTCTTATGAACTCACTATATAGCGAGTAATAAATATTTTACTATATGAATTGATTTAAATTTTTAGGTAAATTATTATGTTGTGTCAATGGTGTGGTAACTGGTTTGCAGCTAATCACATGGCCAAAAGTGAAAAAACTCATGATGCGTCAAAATGGCATGCTATCTAAACTTAAATTTAAACAAGAGCTTAATTCTTGATGAATTATCTACTTTAGGAGAAAAGAATACTACAAGTTTTTGCAAAATCAAAGGCGGAAGCAGGATTCTCCAGGAGAAAAATAGAAAATTTCCGAAGTCTAAACAAAATTTTGTTCTATAAAGCATGCTTTAGCAAAAGTCTATACAGATCCATGGGTTATAGCAGTGCATCACACTAGTTTTTGCCAAAAGTGCTATTATCCTATGCAATCTGACCAACTAGTGGTATAGGAGAGGCACAAAAGGGATTAAACAAATCTACCATTACGAACGTAATAAATTCCCAATAGGATATGCATGACATAGGAAAATAGATAGCATTGTCAAGGGATAGTGAAGAATTTATTGTTGATCGCTGAGAAAAAAAAGTTTGATGCATATATGTATTCGTATAAATTGCAAATATATCAATGAAAGAATTATTTCTTGCTGAAATGAATAAGGTTTATAAAAAGCAGATGAAATAATTCTATGTAAGTATGATTAATAATATGTAAATATGGCAGCCAGGTAGTAGCATTGATTTTTTTATATTGAATATAAAATACAACTTCCAAAAAATAAAGAATACAAAATTTCTGCTATTGAGCACACTCTTGCAGCAATCACGTACAGATCCAATGGGTACCACCACAGTGCATCGTACTAGCCTTCGCCAAATGTCCTATTTTTTGGATGTCTCCAATGCAGCCCAATCAAGCAATTAATACCATAGGAAACACTAGAAAGGGATCTAACAAAACCAATCATTAAATACCTGATCTAATATTAGTGATCACTAAATACCTAACAATTTCCAATAGAAATGTTACTAACATAGGAAACTAAACTAAACTAAACTAAAACAATCAGATGATTATAATTTTAATTTATCAAAAAAGGAAAGAGGATGGTGAAATGAGAAAGATTAACAGAGAATTAAAGATCTATAATCTATAATTAGCAACAACAGATCTAAACTTACAACGTCAAGAGGAGCATTGATGTGCTTTACAAGTGCAGAGGTGCACTGGTTCTCTCCCAGCTGGTGCTGGTGCAGTAGCCTGGCACGCTCCATGTCAAAGGCCGGCGCTTGACCTTGGCCACTGGGCCCCTCCTCATCCATCAGCTTCCATCCTCTCGGATACCCCCCTCCGTTCATAATTCCAACCATATGTGATTCTTTCTCTATTTGCGTAGTTTTTATTTTCTTTCTTTTTTCTTCTTAAATAGGATTGTGCAAGGGATACTCTACTTCTCTTGGAGTCCCGGTTTCTCATTCTTCTTTACCAGAAAGCACAAAAGGTTCACGAGCGTTATGCATTCCTCCACCAGCGTTATTTGGTTTTTTGTGATTATGGACCGGGTCCATTTGCTATGAAAACCAGATAATCATCGTATATAACTGCTTTTATTCAGTTTTTCTGTAACTCAACAAAGTAATTAATCTCGTGAACAGAAGATGGTTTGCGTGAAGTGTATTTTAACTTTTTATTTCTGCATTAGAAAACCTTATGAGCGAAGGAATAATTAACTTATATGGCAATCAAATAGCTATAATGATGATGAAAATTGAACTTGTGGAGAATCCTAAAGGACACCCTATAATACCCTCCACATATTGTGTAATTTCGCAAGCAAAAGGGAGTTACTACTATCGGTGATTTGCAATAAGCTTTCTCAACTGCAGATTGCAATTCCAGACAATTAGAGATACTTGAGGAGTTAAGACTATAGGGAACTATACAACTATTGTTCACTAATTGTACTTAGCATGAGATCAAGATCAAAAGCAAGTGACCATAAACCCAGTCAGTTCATAAGTGCTAACGCCTATAAATCTCTACCTGACTAAAAGTTCATTGACGCATATCATCAAAATTCAAACAGGTCATAAGCACTAGCTCCAGACCCGCCAATTAACACAAACTAAAATCAATTTATCCAAGATCAACAAACAAGGGAAGAGAAATATATCAAACGAAAACCTGAAAATGCCTCCAGTCGAGTTCATTGATCCCGTGTGAAAGAGGAAAGGCGCTGAAGAACATGAGACCGGTGATGACGCCATTTCCTCTGGAGGTTGAGAACCCTCCTTTCTCTCTTCGCGATCAACATAAAAGAGGAGAGAACTGGAGAGTGACGAGATAGCAGTGGTTGTCTCGTATAATTGGGCTGTCTTGGACTTTAGGGCCGTAAATCGCGAATTCATTGATCTCCATTTCTGGCCAGGGTGCAAACGGATCGGATATTATCCGTATACGGATATCCGTTATGCAGATACGGATATAGTGTTAAATTTTAATTATCTATATCCCAATAATAATAAAAATATGTATATATCTACAAATCTCAAATATGTATCTATTTAATATCTGATAAGTATTCATATCCATATCCATTTAATATCTAAATGTATTCAAAAATAAAAGTAAATATAGATATAATTTTTACCATATCCGATCCTTTTGCACCCCTATTAATTATAATTTAAAACTTAAAATTAAAAGCATCAAAGTACGATTATTATTGAGTTACCTTCATTTGTATGCCTCTAATATACTTTAATTTTTAAATCTTTAATAACTCAGAAATCTCGAACTCAAATATCAAACAAAATTGTTAGATATCATCAATGTTATTTTTTGTATGTACATATAGAACTCAAATATTTCAAATTTATTTTCTTGGTGAAGTTGTAAATATCCAATTAATGTTGGAGGGTTCAAATGCCTTCAATTTTTGTGCCTCCATTTTTAAAAACTTTAATAAATCAAATTTTAAAACTTAAACTTCAAAATAAAACCGTTAGATATGATCATAAAAAATTATCACATTTCAATTTTGCTTTTATGTGAATCAATAAGTTGAAAAATCAACGTCTAGAAATTATCCACATTAGTATACATTTTTACAAGCTCAAGATGACAACCAAAACAAAGTTGAAATGCCATAATTTTTTACACGTGCATAGATAAAATGATGTAGTTCATATCCAACGGTTTTATTTTAAATTTTAAGTTTTAAATTTTGAGTTATTAAAGTTTTAAAGAATGGAGGCATGATGGAGACACAAAAAATGAAGGCATTTGAACCCTCCTCTTAATGTTGATAATTTTTAGATGGCAATTTTTCAAGCTCTTGATTCCCATGTAAATAAGGTCAAAATGTAGCAAGTGAACACTTCGAGCGAAGGACAAGTATCTAACAGATATGAAGTTGAATTCAAAGATCTTTGGAAAAACCACTTGCTATGTTTGGTTTTGCAAAAGTGAACACTTCGAGAGGAGGACAAGTATCTAACAAGAGGAGGGATACACTTACAACAAATTTAACAAATTTGAGTTACAACAAAGTTACAACATTTATTTTTTTCATTTTCAAAGTCCAAATCGTCGATCCAAACCGTTCAACATTATTATCTAAATAAAATGTACTTGCAGATCAAATTTTATATTTTTTTGAATTTTTTTACTATTTATTAAGATGGGTACAAAATTCAATGGTCTAAGTATGGCTATTTTTTGTAAACTACTTAATAAATAGTAAAAAAATTCAAAAAAATGTAAAATTTGATCTGCAAGCACATTTTATTGTGGAGATCATGTTGAACGGTTTGGATCGACGATTTGGACTTTGAAAATGAAAAAAATGAATGTTGTAACTTTGTTGTAACTCAAATTTGTTGTAAGTGGATCCCTCCTCATCTAACAAATAATTTTAAATTAATGATGAAAGGTCACATGTCCATGTTCATAATTTTTCCCATTGACCACACAAACTTCTTAGGTAATTACCTTTAAAACAAAACTAGTTACTCCTAAACTATAATCATGAAATTTCTGACCGTATGATTATGTATTTTAAAATATAATGAACCAGTATTTTCTTTTAAAAAAAATATTGTTCTTGTACCACTTAGCTAGTTTCTTTTAACATTTTTTTTTCATTTCTTTTAACTCATATTTTTACAATTCTGAAGGCACTTTGTACCATTAATAGATGTCTTGAAAAAATCGTGAATATATAAGTATTAAACGAAAAAAAAATATTAAATGAAGTACTTAAGTATTTATAAAATAATATTTTATTTGGAGTAACTAATTTAATGTTAAAACACACAGTAACTTGATTATTTTTTTTATTATTGGACGTTAAAAACAACTAGCTTACTGTTAAAGACAATTAATTAAGTATTTACATATGCAACATATCAATTAAAATGGATACTTAAGAGAGGACTCAATACATTTTCCTTTTAACTTTTGTCACCAGTTATTGTTTTACTTGTTTGGATGGCCTTTACGGCTCTTGGGATTCTTAAGTACTGACTAACTTTGCTAGTTTGGGTGGTACTTGGCTGTTTTTTTTATGGTATTTCGCTGATTTTGTTGATTAGAACAGAAAAGGAAAATAGAATTTTGTAGCAGATCTTACTGATATGCCTTCCCTTTTTTCGTTTTACCTTGCTCTTGTTAAGTGATTGAGGGGCGAGACCACTTTTCTTGCCCCTTGTATCAGATTGGTGTTGTGTTGCGGCCTTGCGGGTTTGAATTTTCTCCCTCTCGTTTGCATTTCACCTTTCTTCTCTAGCTCCTGCTCTCTATCACTGGGCTTCTCAGAGGCGAGGCTAAGGTTTGAAGTCTTGAGGTCAACCCTTCTTTATTTTCTTGATTTTTTTTTTATTTTGTGGCTGAAAGCCTTTTTCAACTCGGTTAGAGCATATTTGGTTTTGGCTGCTGTACCAAATCATTTCCTTTTTCTTTTTTCTTTTGTGAGTTTTAATTTGTGATTTTCTGTTCAAATATGAACTTTTGTGGTTTTTTGTTGGTGCTGTAGTCTTGTTGATTGCGGAATTGAGTCAGGATTTAATCCCGCTCTGATACCATGTTGTTTTTAGAGAAAAATAGAGAAGAGATAAAGAGAGGTTTGTGGTAAAAATGTATTTTTGTATTGATGTGTTTTTCTTTACAAGCTTTTAAGTCCTATTTATATTACAAAGCCTAAAAGCTAGCCTTTTGTATTGTTGGTATTGTGCCTAATTATTGTACAGTTGGCACCTACTGTTGCTTTGTTATAAATAAACTGAAGACCCTATGCTATGCTTGATTTAATCTAAGCCACTTAATCAATGATGGATGATCGATCCTCAATTTCTTCATTATTTTTTAACACATTATGAGGTCGATAATGATGCCAGAATTTGCCTGGTAAACATTAATAGCTCAAAAAGTCAAGAGAGTAAGTTATTTCAAATTCTCCAAGCTGGAGATTAGGGGTGAAAATGGTATGGATAATATCCGATTCGTATTCGATCCGTATTCAAAAAATTAGATATGGATATCTGATATCTGAATATCTGTGTGGATATGGATACTGGTATGGTTTTACATTTCAATTATCTGTATCCAAATAGTAGATAAAAAATATTATTATTCACCATTAAAATTAGATAAATATTATGAACTTTGGTATTTTTTAATATTATTTTAATAAATATCCGATCCAATCCGTATCTATATCCGACTGATTTCCGGTCCGTATCCGCATCCGAAAAATAAAAAAAATATGAATATGATTTTACCACTACCCAGACTGGAGATTCATTGAAAAATATTCGGAATTTCGTGATTGCTTTGCTTATTTATACCCATGCAATTAATGTGACAAAGACATGAAAAGGAAAGATTTGACCGTAGAGAGGAGCTCAAATTAGAGTTGTAACTATCTGTCGACATAAATTGACATTAGTTTGGAATTTTTCAAAATTACAACTGTCAAAACATACTTTGATAGCTGCCCTACAATATCTTAAACTGAAAAAAAAAATGTCCATTTGAGTTTTAAAAATTGCACAATTTTAAGTAAATAGTGTCTATTCAAGAACCATAACTCATGGATCATTATGGAGTCCGGCTAGTGTGATATCGGTGTCATATGACACCAACTACAAAATTGATTGGATAGACTTCAAACGACTAATTCAAACTGTTCAAACCGATTTACTTTATGAGTGATGTGTTTACATGCAAAATTTTTATAATTTCTAGTTATTTCAGTATCAAATCAAGCAGTCAAAAATGTTGAAAATGAATGTATTAAAATTAACTTAAAAACTCACACATTTGACCGCTTGATTTGATACTAAATAAATTCGAAAAATTATAAATTTTGCATGTAAATACATAACTAATGAAATAGATCGATTTGAACGGTTGAATTCACCATTTGAAGTCAATTCAATAGATTTTAGAATTGATGTTATATAGATTAAAATAACACTGATATTACACTAGCCAAAACTCATACATTATGTTGCAAATAATGATACAAACTCTTGCAAGCAAAAGTCAACAGACGTAACATCGGAGCTTTTAATACTGGATAAACTTCTTTAGCCTTTATTTCTTGCACGCCTTCTCTTTCCCTAAATTATATACCTGGCATATTCCTCATACCGACCAGTATTTAGCCAACATTTTTATTAATATTCAAAGTTTAATAGAAATTAAAATTTATGTCTAGAATTCTGCGTTGTCGCCAAAAATGTCCAAGCTGATTCTTTTATGGCTGTTACTGTCTTTATCTAGCATCTTTTCTTTTCAAGTACTTGCTGAGCGCTACTATTAATATTTGTTGATTTATCATGCGAACTGGTATGAAACCGATCAAATAGATGATAAATTTGAACGGGTTCCATATCATTTCCATGCCTCAATATAGATTGATTATGAAATATTTTGCTAAATAGTCCATGCTTAACTAACATGTCTGAAATGTTAAGGCCTAAAACATTTTTTACATAAATACATTCCTCTCCAACTTCAAAACAAAAAAGACGCAAAAAAACCTAAATTTTTCTCACATTGGCCTAATCTACACACCTAAACCACAAAATCTAACAATGCTCACACTAAGGCACCTCACGCATCGTGTATATATATACTAATATAGCCTCATGCCTCAAACCTCTAATTTTAAACTATACATAAAGCAGTTTCGGAGCACCGTCAAAGTCGGAGAAGAGCGCAACTACCACACAACCAAAGCTTAAAACTACCACCAAATTTAGAGTTATATATCCAAAACGACTCACAAAATGCACAGTAAGATATCGATCAATTCTGATTCTGTTAATTGCAAGATCACGGAGATAATAGCAGTGGCTGGTGAGCGAGGCGCTCCGAGATCTCAGCGAGAGACTTGAGGTTGCACTGGATCACTGCCTCGACAAAGTAGCATGTCTCGTCCTCAGTGTTGCCCTCTGGCACATCGACTGTGAATGACTCTACAACTGTCGTCCCTGGTCTCCCATCTTTGCAATCAGGATGCACCGTTATAATGGACGAGTAATTCTGCACAAATTTATGTTTGTATTAGACAAAATATTATGAAGGAATAGCACATAAAAGGTGCAAAGAAAAAGAAGATTTGAGATGATATTTTAGTGCATCACAGAATTGTAAAACAGGTAGCACTTTTACACCTCTCAGAAATAAGAGGAAAGGGAAAAAATATAGAAAGAAAACAAAGTTCCCTGAAGAACACTAAAATATATAACATTGGAAACTAACAGGAAAAAGGGGTGATTCAAGGGAAACACACAGTTCACTTTTTGCATCTTTTTATCTACAAACTCTTAACATCAGACAACAGTTTCTCTTATCCGAATTTCTGTGAAGTAACTTTACCACTAGAGGCATAGGTAAAATATACCTTGAGTCTGTGGTCTCCGCCAACAATGCGGATCCCCAGGATATGCTCATTATCATCGAACTGCTCCAGTCGCTCAGTAGAGGTGGTAGCCGGTAACCCTGATTTCACATTGACCTCCCTTACACTGCCGATCTCCAATACTCCTCCCATCATGACACACCTGCTCACAAATGGTTTGTACTTTTGTGGCTGATCAAAGCTCCTCACCAAGGACCACACCTACATTACAGTCACAAAACCAATGTTTAAAAGCATGTAGAGGTGAACGCAGCATGAATTATGCTAAGTGCTATGCTGAAACTAGTGCTGTAAAGTAAAAGGTAATTTTTTATGTTATTAAGGGTTGACAACAGATAATTAAGACAGATAGAAAATAATTCAAGCAAATACAATAAGAAAATAAAAATTGATGGAAATCTACAATACCACCAACTGATCATGAAGTAAATTCAATTGTAGGTTTAATCTGACTTCAGCAAAAATAATCAAATTGCCAACCAAAAGAACTGTTAACAAATACAACAAAAAATTCTCTTAATTTTTAGATATTCTAAAATAATTTTAACAACATTTCTGTAAATGGAAATATAGTTCCTAGAAAACATATTACCCTGATTCAAAATAAATTGAAATATACTTACAGCATGGGTACATAGTTTGAATTTTTTTTTAAATTATATATTATTTGATAATAAGCCAACTGTAGCTCTTAAGAAGATGCTGAGAAACAGCACACCTACTAGACAAGACAGCTTTAAGTAATTTATAATAAAATATTGATAAGACCCGACCAATTATCAAAATTAGTCTATGGAATGGAGATAGATAATATTCAAAGAAGATATAGTCAGATAATATCCACATTAATCCTTTTAAGTTGCAAAAAATCAACCAGTATTATCTGAATGGATACAAACTTTATTCAACTTGAAATCCAATTTTCCTTCTATGCAACATGCTGTTACAACAATCCCTCAAAATATTTTGCCTACTAATTAAAAATATACATACAAATACTGGATTTTGAAACAGCATGTTCATACTTCATAGGAGACGCACAAAAGGGATCTAATAGAAACCACACGGACATAGTTAATTAAACTAAGTTTATCAGCCAGTCCCCCTTTCCTATTAATCCAAAAAAGAAAAGACGATAGTGAGAGATTAACAGAGAAGAGAAGGATTATGCTAAGCCGCAACAAATTTACACTCACGAGATGAACCGGAGCCTGGATGTGCTTGACAAGGACCGAGGTGCACTGGTTCTCTCTCGGCTCGTGCCGATGCAGCCGTCTGACACTCTCCACGTCGATCGCCGGAGCTCTCCCGCTGCGGCCGAGCACCTCCTCGTCCACCAACTTCCATCCTCTCGGATAACCTACTCCATTAATTAGTCCGACCATCGCTCTTTCTTCTCTTTCGATCGCTTTTTCTTCTCTTTCTTAGTATCTGATCACCCTTTTATGTGTGTATTATTATATTCTCCTCCTCTGCTCTTTAGTCTTATCTCTTCTTTATCTATCTGTTTTGTAACAGTGACGTGATGGGAAGAGGAAATAGAGAGAAGGGTTCGCTCGCTCGAGGGCTTCTCTTTGCTTGCTTTACTTACCAGAAAAGGCCAACAGGGTACAAAGATATCGGCGTCCGGATCCCCTAAAGTAACTCAAATTTTGAGTTTAAAATAAGGCCGTCCGATCAGAATCCAGGCCAATCCGTCCGGAGATAGAATGCACGCGATCCCTTTAATATGCGTGCTTCATCGTATCGGACGGTCTGGATATAAATTCAAATTTTGAGTTACTATAGGGAATCCAAATTCAAAAAGGTCAAGAGGGTACAAATATCACGAGGGGCGTGGGTCCCGCCGTCAGGTTAATTGGTTCACGAGTGGTAGATGTAGATCCAGTCCGCGGTTACTACAGAAACCGGTCAAGCACCGACTTTGAGATATTTTGAGATATCCAGCTGTTTCTTGCTGGGAAGCGGATACGACTCTGCTAAAGCAGGTTCTGTTTTTCCGATACCAATTATTAAATTTATCGAGATTCGTGCATGAAAAAATTTTCTTCATTCCGTAGGAAGCGGCAAGCGGCGAGAGCTTTGAGTTTACAATTTTTCAATTAAATACTAATTAGTAATTTTAATGAATTAACTGAACTCTTGATGTACAATTATAATATTTAATCTATGAATGCTGCTATTATATTTTCTTTCTTTTTCTTGCAACTCGTTTTAGTAATTATTTTTGTGATTACAAAATACAGATAATTTTAACTTCAACAGTTCAACATGTATTTTTTTTTTTGTCATTAAAATGTTAAATTTTAGTGTATTACATGTAATAGCGCTTGAATTTATATGTTACACCGAGAGTATTTAATTATTTTGATTAAGCAATTTGTGATCCCCGTATCAGGTATTTGAATGCTAAAAGATTAATTAACTATATATGTTAACATCTAAGATGACATAAGAATTATGTAAGAATTAGGTAGAGATTTCACATATTACAAGAGAGAATTTAATTAACAGCTTGTACATTGTATTTTTTTTTTAGAAAAATTAGGGCACTTTTGCTACTGAAAGTTTAATTTAAGCAATTGTATTTCAAATAAATGAATATACTTAATTGCCCGCAGAAAAATTAGCAAAAATAACTGAAAATACTTAATTAATACACCAAATATCAAAAGAAAATTAATAATTTGCTATAGGGAAGAAAATGTTCTCAAAGAGTCATTAAAAAACTTTCCAAATAGAAACAAATAAAGTGTCTCTTGATAAGATGAGTAACTAAAGTTCTTATATTATTCTAAGTTCAAGTTGACAGGTCCAACTGCTATTTAATTTTCGAAAAAAGAAATGGCATTAAACAAACACATCTCTTCCGTCGTGGGACCCGTCGATGTGTTAATTACTAATATAATTGCTGGGATGTACACAAGTTTGTTTTAAAAGAAAACGTTTTCTTAATGACACGTTGGCATTGAACAAACACATCCCTATCCGATATATGATCCGTATCCGTTTAATATCCGATCTGTATCCGTATCCGTATCCGAAACTATCCGTATTCGTATCCGTATCCGAAAAATTATAACGGATAAGGATACGGTTTGACTACTATCCGATCCGTTCCGATCCGACCGTTTACACCCCTAATTAAATTGCATATACATATATATCTGATGAACGATATAACACTATGACATAATTAGTGACTAATGTTTTGATAATATGATATATGTTTTGTAACTAACAAACTTATTATGAAAAATATTAGATCTAATTTATGAATGAAAAATTCTATTTAAATGTTATTCTTTACTTAGAATGTACATTAGTAATTTATTTTTAATTATCCGAATTATATTCATTATTCGTATCCGTCCGATATCTGATCCGTATCCGAGACTATCCGTATTCGTATCCGTATCTGAAAAATTATAATGGATAAAGATACGTTTTGACCACTATCCGATCTGTATCCGACCGTTTACATCCCTACCCTGATGTCATCATGACGTCATCAGGATTCGGGAATTCAGACCGGCAAGAAATTGACGAAGAAAATAAAAGGAACATTTTTCGTGTTATTAAACTGAAATATTTCTAATCTTCTGCATTTTCATAGTAATTTAATTAAACAATTATATTAGATTTTCCTTGCATAATTTACTTAATGACAGGATAACGTTTAGGCCACGGCGGCAAGAAGTGATTCAGTGGTCTAAAATCTAAACAAATGGCTTCTAGATGGTAGTGGGGAGTGGCAATTTCGTAAATTACTCGTTAGACGAGGCTCATAAGTCATAACCAACCGATAGTAGCAGCTTCGGAATCGGACTCGATTTTAGAGAGGATTCATCCAATAGTGTGCACGTGTTTTGGTGAAATGGAGGTCGTTACTCGTTACTGTCTTACTGGCAATAAAAAATGAAAATAAAATGAAACATGAAAAGAAGGGAGGTCGTCAGGTCGACCAGGCTTGTACGTAGCCACGTAGGTCGACCAGGCTTGTACGTAGCCACGTAGGTCGGCCAGGCTTGTACAGTTGTACGTAGGCTACGGCAAAATAGATGATGGAGAATTAGCCACGATGGTCAGAACTCAGAAATAATAAAGAACCTTCAACACTTCTGTGCGAAGCGTCCTTTTTGGAGGTCTGATAAGGGACTGCCAATGGATCCCCACATATTTCTCCACCGAGCAAACATTAAGGACAAGTGGTCAATATTCCGAATTAAAGCCCAATAAATAATAATAAATGCCCCTGCACTAGCTGTCTAGCTCTAATCTCAAAGTGGCTGGAAGTTAATCTCAAATTGTAAAGTGAGGATAATCTTTTACGGTACTTGGGAGGATATTTTTTTCAATATTTCCAGAAAGTCATTGTCTAAAGTTCATCTGAACGTTATTATGAAAATAAAAAAAAATTCATGTAGACATTTTAGCATGAGATGACAAGTAAATTGTTGTAACTCACCTCCAACGAAAATATTGAAATTCGAAGTTGCAATGTGTTAGCCATTAAGAGCATCTCAATCTCACTTGTAATTTTAATTACAAAAATACAGAGTACTTGCTAATTTGTTAAATTATAATTTTCTATTGATATTACATAAAATTTTGCAATTACTTTGTAAATGATATCATCTCCATCTTTGCAATTGCAAAATATTACTTTCTTTGTCACATTAGTGTGCTAACAATTAAAATTACAGGAAAGTAGATCATATGAGATTACAAACTGGAGCTCTGTATCATTTCCAATCAAAGCATGGCCTTTCTCAATTTGGATAATACCAAGTTATTAGCGACGTAAAGCGCCAGCGGATTTTGCTTAGAACACGGTTCCCAAAATTCTGAGGCACCTTATCTGCAGTTAAATATGCCGACATTTTTATTAATATCCAAAGTTTAATAGAAATTAATATTTATGTCCAGAATTCTGGATTTTCGCCAAAAATGTCCAAGCCGGCCATTTTGTGACCGGCTTACTTGTTTTTTTTTAGAGACATTATGAAGAGCAAGATAATGAAATCTAACACTGAAAATTTGAATTTTTTTGTTTAAATTATTTGTTAGATTACTTCTTTTGATATATAATTAGCATATTTATATTAAAATACGCTAAATTACTTGAAATTATGTTGAATTACACTATATTAAGTTAAATTACACTAAATTACATTACGCTAAAATACGCTAAATTACATATGAATAATAGGGACGATATCTTCACTGAAAAGGCTTTAAACGACGACGAAACTTCAAACGGTCATAAACGGCGCTCGAGTGTCCGATTTTAGCAAATGACCACTTTTCGGAAAGCTTGCGAAAATACGCATGCGTCCGTGAGCACTATATCATTTTTTGAAATTCAGAATCGCCAAAAAACTAAGGGAAGAGCCTCAAAACTTGAGTTGAAGTTTCCGATTAAGATTTTCATTTATATTATTCAATCTAAGTATCTCAGTAAATTAGTTACATAATGAACTTGTAGAATACCAATTTTTACTATTTTTCAAATTTTTTTACTATTTTTTATGATATGAAAGATGACACAAAATCAGTCTATTTTAGCGTAATTTACCGTATTTCAGCATAATTAACGAAGTTATTGTAATTTAGCGTAATTTAACGTAATTTAGTGTAATTCAACATAATTTCAAGTAATCTAGTGTATTTTAGTATAAATATGCTAATTATAAATCAAACGAATTAATCTAACAAAAAATTCAAATTTTCAGTGTTAGATTTCATTATTTTGCTCTTTCATAGTGTCTCTAAAAAAAAAAAAAGAGTAAGCTGGCCACAAAATGCCCGGCTTAGGTGGGGACGGCCACAAAACGAGTAAGCCGGCTATTTTGTGGCCGGCTTGGACATTTTTGGCGAAAATCCAGTATTCTGGACATAAATATTAATTTCTATTAAACTTTGGATATTAATAAAAATCTCGGCTAAATATGTTGTTTATAATATAAACCATTGCCCAAGAGCCCAAAAGTCCAAGACTATAATTTATTATAACGACCTCGAAAAAAATAAAAAAAAGAAGATTGATTGTCCAAAATACTGTTCACCTGTTCAGTTTCTAATCATCGTATCATAATTCAACTTAAAGGATATAATAGCAAGCTTCAAGTTCAACAACATATGAACCGCTTCAATTAGACAGCTCAGCAGCTCGCTATAAAATAAAATAAATGCTAGACCATGTGAACCTAAAAAACTAGATACATGATCCATCTCCATCTGTATCTCAAAAGGAAATAATATGATATTAGATATTTGAGATATTTATCTGAAAAGTGTTAGAAAGTCATTTGGGCCGGTTTTGGTTTGGTCCCACTAATGAGTGGCATTTTGGACAAAGGAGGTTAGCGTGGTCGGTCGGTCCACTTGATAATTGATCCATGATCTTTTAAAATTGGCAACAGGAGATAAATATCTGATTTGTTGTAACTTGTAACCCCAAGATTCGCCGACTGAGATAAATTTTTACCTACCCCTAATAGACATCTCGGCGCCCCTTGATATTTATTTTTTTAACCTACTAGTAGAAATCTCGGCGCAACTCGGGTGGCAGCGTATTTTTATGTAATTTTTTTCCGTGTATTTTGTTGGACCTTAGAAGAAACAAAAAAAATGAAATATCTTTATTTCATATAAAATTTTTCTTGATAATCACAATATTTATTTATACACAATATTTCATATAAACTTGTTGTCTAAACATCAACAGTCATTTCTAAAGTTAAAAACATTGAATTATCAAGCAGATTTTAGTAATGACGATTAGAGAATAAAACAAAAATTAAAATTAAAACAAAAATAAACTTGGAATGACACATGCATGACATAAGCCCAACACTGTTTTAAAATTCAGTTCTATTCGGCGAATATACGGCTGTGTATTCCTATTTAGTGTCCGGCCTTAAAAAAATTAAAAAACATTCAAAACCCATTAAAAAAGTTTCGGACCGAATCCATAACCCATTAAACGAGTTCCAGACCCGCCAGGTAGGTGTTCTCTTCAAGCGTCCAACTCAGAAGTCTTTTATAACCTCTCTACATACTGTCGTATTGTATTTAAGTACTCTGAGATTAAATATTTAATAAAAATCCGCATATATAAATCCGAAAAAGAATCCGCATATTCGGCTGCATACCATATATGCGGTGGCTAGGGGTGTTCATCGGTTCGGTTCGGTTGAAACCGAACCGAATTAGGCAAACCAAAGTTATAATTCGGTTTCAAAAATAAAACCGAACCGAACCGATTTAGCATTGCAACCGAACCGAACCAAAGTTTTATTTCGGTTTGTTCGGTTCAAACCGAAATATATTAATTTTTTTATTTAAAGCAATTGATTTATAATAAACCGAAGTATATTAAGAAATAAACCGAGGTATTAAAGAAATAAATCGGTATATTAAGAAATAAACCGGGATATTAAGAAATAAACCGAAGTATTTAAAGCAATTGATTAAGAAATAAACCGGGACGGTCCGGACCAAATTCATAATATATAAAATTTCGGTCGGTTCGGTTATTTCGGTTTTCAAAATTTCAAACCGAACCGAACCGAAATTATAATTCAGTTTTAAAAAACAAACCGAACCGAACCATTAAACCGAAAAAAACTAAACCGTTTGATCCAAACTAATTCGGTTCGGTTCAAAACCGACTAAACCGGACCCAATGAACACCCCTAGCGGTGGCCTTCCGCATACCACATGAGAACCGAATATTAAAATACTGGGCCCAACGCAACAAAACATGTCCCTATGATAGTTTTCCCATGTGACATAATATCACTACTGCTACTGTCTACTGGAGTTTGATATTTTGCAACATCTTTCTCCAATGAAACAATGACACTTTGAAACATCCAAAACTGTCCCGATAAAGAAAAACACGCAACTAGCTGGCAACCAACATGATATTTTACAAAAATGACATGGATCTTATCCATTCGGTTTTCAACAATTTTTTTCCACAACACGGATCCAAATTCCGAAATTTTTATCGTTGACACTAAAAAAAAAATTAAATTAAATGAATATCGTCTCCAGAGGCTTATTTTCAATCATACCACCCAGCTAATTGAGTTTGCGCATCAAATAGGTGGGTGCGTGCACTGAATTGGCGCACCAGGTGCGCGGACTGGATTTGTGGACTTCATTTAAATTTTGTTATTGTGTTTGACCAAATTGATCTAAATAAAAGAAAACAAAGCATGCAGTTAATGCAGAACTTCCATTTGAAATGAATCAAGACAACTAATTTGAATAATAATTTTTTATTGTGTTTGACCGGTTCAATGAAATTTGGACGACAGCTTCTGTTTAGATGCTGCCGCGTGTGCACGCCACTCTGATGTGGCATTTGCCATATTTTTGTTTTGTTCTTTTCGGTTCGCAAACTCAGTCCGCGCACCTAGGTGCGCCTACCCAGTCCGCGCACCTGCGCCAACTCAGTGGGCGCACCCGCTAATTTGGTACGCGAACCTAGTTGGCGTGGGTGGTAGGATTGAAATGAGACTCAAACGGGTGATAATCATTTAATTTCGTTTTTTAGAGTGTCAACTAAAAAAATTTCGGATCCAAACCATATCATATGCGTTAAGATAAATACAAATAATTTATAATTTAATAAAATTAAATTGTCCCTTAAATCTAAATGGTAATCAAATTTTGACAAACAATCTAGGTCTAACTTTAAACATGACTCTGTTCCAAGCTCTTTGAACAAAAACACACTTAGAGCATCTACAACGGTGATTTCTTTTAAATTGCTAATCTGATGTGTTAATTGCTAATATAATTGTTGAAATGTACCACAGTTTTTAAATTAGCAAGTTTATTTTCAAAGTAACTCTTTAGAGCATCTACAATAGTGATTTCTTTTTAATTGCTAATCTGATGTGTTAATTGCTAATATAATTGCTGGAATGTACCACAGTTTTTAAATTAGCAAGTTTGCTTTAAAAGCAACTCTAATTAAATTTCTGAGATGGAGCGATTTAGAATTTATGAATTCCTTTAATTGCTAAACTCAGTGACGTGGTCCAAATTAACTGCTAAACATTTGCTGGAATGAAGATGCTCTTACAAATGAATTCAAATCCAGTGTAATATGTGACTAAGTACAATGAGATCTGAGTCGCCAGTTTTAATGTGGTATCCTCTCCAATATTGTAAAAGGTTTCCTTCACTTTACGATTTGAAATTAACTCTCAGACGCTTTGAGATTCGGCTAACGCAGGGCAGTATTATTGAGATTTGAGATTCGTGCCAAGTTAAAAAGAACGATGCATATCCAATAATTCTAAAAGATTTCCTATTACGGTACCGGAGAGCTCCGAATCTGAATTCATTATCTTTTGGCTTGGCTAGGAATATTGTACTATGTCCAGGTACCTGAGGGGATACAAACTTTACAAAAATTACATCAAAAGCCTCGCTAGGAATATTGTACTACGTCTGGTGCCTAAGGTGATATAAACTCTACAATAATAACATGAAAGCCCCGTTAAAAAAGTGAAATGAATAATTTGTAGGGTTATTTTTCTTTTCAAATGGGTTTTATTCTAGTGTGTAGTGGAACTAGGGTGTTGCTATGCTCATTAAGTTTTTAGGTTAACTTTTCATGACGAATGTAAACTGTTAAAACTGATTCATTTCATGAATAATGTGTTTACATTTGAAATTTTGTAAAATTTGAATTAATTTAGTATAAAGTTAAACGGTCAGAAAAATATTTATAAGTTAAAATTGTTGATTGTTTGTAAGTTAAACTGAGTCATCATTGTTGATTGTTCGGACTTGTATTAAATTAACTCAAAAGATTAAAAATTTTACATATCGTTATAACGATTGTTTGTAAGTCAAACTGACTCATCATTGTTGATCACGCAGCATATCGCAGGGTTCTAAATAGCTAGCTATAGCGGTTTTTGACCTAAAAAGCTAAGCTACGGGATAAAACTTCGCTAATCGAGCTACGGCCGCTATAGCGGTAATAGCGGTCCGCTATAGCGTGTAGCGCGTAGCGGAATAGCGGTCAGCTATGCTACATGGGCTTATTATTATTTATTTATTTTGCAATTTAAATGGGCTTTAAGGTCCAAAACAAAATTAAATTAGATGGGTCTATAATATCAATAAACTTGAACAATGTGCGTAGGCCTATATCAATTAAATTATTTGTATCATGGGCTGTGCGTTGGGCTCTCCAGAAACTAAAACAAAACCTAGTTGTTTTTGTTACTTGTGAGAATTTAGATATGTTTATTATTAGTAGAAATATAAAATAAAATTTTTAAAAATAAAAAAAACGCTATGTAGGATAGTTTTCGCTATTGCTACGCTATTCGCGATAGCTTTTTTTCTTGTCTCCCCGCTATGCCGCTATAATCGCTATTTAGAACCTTGGCATATCGTTATAACGATTTAGCTCGGAATATTACGCCTGTAAACAGAAATCACATTTTATTTTGTTTTTTTCTACATCAATGCTTTCTATCTAGAGTAGGAGGTAGTGGATTGACAGTGCCCTTAACGGGTTGCCCGAACCCGGTCCGCCCGTGCCCGGTGCCCGGGGTACCCGTACCCGTGCCCGGGTATACCCGGGTAAACGGGTACACGGATACGGGTACACGGGTACGGGTCTCAAACGGGCAGGGTGGCTGTTTTTGGAAACAAACCCGGGTGTACCCGTACCCGCCGTACCCGTGCCCGCTGCCCGTCTGCCCGTCTGCCCGCACCCGCCAAGGGTGTACCCGCACCCGTTAACCCGTGCCCGTACCCGTACCAGTGCCCATGCCCGCTGCCCGCCGAAACAACTTTATTTCAAATTTTTTTCCCCCCACTGGCGACTGTTAACAGAGCAGTTTTGGCTACAGGCAGCGCACTGAGTACAGCAATGCATGTGAATATTGCGCTGCATGAAGCTAAACCTGCTCTGTTAATATACTGAGCCGTTCTACAGTTTTGGTTCAAATCAGTCAAACCGGGTGGGTCCCACCTGTCATTTCTGTCCCGTACGGGTGGGTCCCACCCGTCAATTCTGTTTTTTTTTTCGGATTTATTAAATTTCAAATATTATTCTCCCTCCAATCAAAACTCTATATATTCACCCCTCTTCCTCTCAATTTTTTCACACCCTCTCATTCTCTCAATCTCTCATAATCTCATTCTCTCAATCTCTCAATATTACTATTTTCAGTTTTTAAATTTATTGTTTGAAAAAAATATAGTTGTAAATTTAATTCATTCTACAAATACGCAAACGGAATTACGAAGGTATCGGAATTACGAAGTTCGTCACCTCCCGCAAGATTTTTCCTCGAGATTTAAAGGTTACATTTATTTCATGTTAGATTAATTTATTTTTGTAGAGTAAATTTAGTTTAATTTATTTTTGTAGAGTAAATTTATTTTTAATAGGTTAAAAAAATATGTTAGATTTGTTATTTTGAATATGTGAAGTAATTAGATTTGTTTTGAATAGGTTTGATTTTATTTTTGTAGAGTAAATTTATTTTTAATAGGTTAAAAAAATATGTTAGATTTGTTATTTTGAATATGTGAAGTAATTAGATTTGTTTTGAATAGGTTTGATTTTATTTTTGTAGAGTAAATTTATTTTTAATAGGTTAAAAAAATATGTTAGATTTGTTATTTTGAATATGTGAAGTAATTAGATTTGTTTTGAATAGGTTTGATTTTATTTTTGTAGAGTAAATTTATTTTTAATAGGTTAAAAAAATATGTTAGATTTGTTATTTTGAATATGTGAAGTAATTAGATTTGTTTTGAATAGGTTTGATTTTATTTTTGAAATTCGGATTTATTTTTAATAGGTTAAAAAAATATGTTAGATTTGTTATTTTGAAAAGGTTGGATTTTTTTAGTAGGTTATATTTTTCAAATAGGTTATATTTGATTTTTTAAATTCGGATCTAAATTTAATAGGTTTGATTTTATTTTTTGAATAGGTTAGATTTTATTTTTTGAAGATGTTATATTTTATTTTTAAATAGGTTAGATTTTATTTTTTGAATATGTTATATTTTATTTTTTAAATTTTGAATATGTTATTTGATCATTTGAATATGTTAGATTTATTTTAAAATAGGCTAGATTTTATTTTTTAATTTCGGATTAATTTTTAAATATGTTAGATTTATATTTTTTGAATATGTTACATTTATATGTGAATATGTTAGGTTTATATTTTACTAGATAAATAAGTTATATTTGTTAGATAAATAAGCTAGATTTATATTTTATTTTTGAATATGTTGGATTTGGTAGAGTTCTTTTTTTGAATAAGTTAAATTTGTTATAGTTATTTTTTTAAAATAGATTTTTAAAATAAGTTAGAACAAGTTGTATTTATTTTGAATTAGACTTAGAATTTTAAAATTTGAATTAGATTATTATGAATTAGACTTAGAGTTATTTTTTTAATTTAGATTTACATTTATATTCAATTTAGATTTAATTTAATTTAGATTTAGATTTATATTTTGAATAAGTTAGAACAAGTTGTATTTATTTTGAATTAGACTTAGAATTTTAAAATTTGAATTAGATTATTATGAACTAGACTTAGATTTATTTTTTTATATTGTTTTTTTTCTTTTGAAATTCGGCTGAGGCATATTTTTTTTTTTTTTTTTGGTTCGGATCCCTCTGTCACAGAGACAGAGGCTTGCTGCCTCAGTTTTTTTTTTTTATTTACTTTAATTTAGATTTAATAGGTTTTTAAATATTTTCGGTTTTGAATTCTAAATAGGTTTCTAATAGGTTTTGAACAAGTTGTATTTATTTTGAATTAGACTTAGAATTTTAAAATTTGAATTAGATTATTATGAATTAGACTTAGAGTTATTTTTTTAATTTAGATTTACATCTATATTCAATTTAGATTTAAATTTATATTTAGATTTATATTTTGAATAAGTTAGAACAAGTTGTATTTATTTTGAATTAGACTTAGAATTTTAAAATTTGAATTAGATTATTATGAATTAGACTTAGATTTATTTTTTTATATTGTTTTTTTTCTTTTGAAATTCGGCTGAGGCATATTTTTTTTTTTTTTTTGGTTCGGATCCCTCTGTCACAGAGACAGAGGGCAGATGGCAGAGGGCATATTTTAAATTTTTTTTTGGTTTGGTTCGGATCCCTCTGTCACAGAGGCATATTTTAAATTATTTTTTTTTAATTCGGCAGAGGGCAGCAGAGGCTTGTTTGCATATTTTTTTTTTCTTTTCTTTTCTTTAATTTAATTTAGATTTATGTTAGATTTGGATTCAATTTAGATTTACATTTACATTTATATTCAATTTAGATTTAATTTAATTTAATTTACATTTATATTTTGAATATGTGAAGTAATTTACATTTATTTTTTTAAATAGGTTTAAAAGATGACATCTCCTATTGACGAAGAGAATATGGATTTTGGAGCGAGATTTTCACAAGAAATTTTTGGCCTGACTTTGCCACCACCTAATAATCCACAAAATTATCCACCTAATTATCAAAGAAGGGATCAAACGCTAGATTTAAATTATCAACAACCCCCCCAAATGTATGCACCGTATTATACTTCAAACGATCCAAACATGTATATTCCACAAGAAACACATCAACCGACACCACCATATGCATATGGAGGCACTTCTTCTGTAGCATCGAGTCAAGTCACCCTCCCTATGGAAGGTACTCCGTCGAGAAGTGTCACTGAAATTGAAGAAGAACCAATCCTTCCTCCGACAAGTGTCCCCCCAGAACAGCCGGTGGTAAAGAAGACTAAAAGAATTCCTGAATACAATCAGCCGTGGGCCAAATGGTACAAGATTTCCACAGATGAGGACGGTAACATGCAAACCCTTGAATGTAAGGTACAAAATTGCAAGAAACCGTTTTTTTGTGTATAAACAAAGTAGTGTTATGACCAGCTTTAAAAGACATGTCGAAATGCACCAAAGGAAGGGTGAGGTTATATGTGAAAATGTTGGACCGAGACAAATTCAAACCCTTATGAACGCGGATGGTACTAGAACCAACCCAAAATACGATGAATCAAAAATGCTTAGTGAATTGGCCCGGTACATTACCCACAAAGAACAACCAATAAGCATGGGTGGTTGTATGAGTTTTGCCCGGTTAGTCATTCGGGGGTGTGCTCAACCAATGTACAAGAGGATCCATCATAGAAAGATGGTTGGTGAAATTAAAAACCAGTTTACCAAAATAAAAAATGATCTCCGAGCTATATTTGCATACCAACAAAATAAGGTCTCAATTACCTCCGATATATGGACTGCCGGTAAACATGGCCTTGGGTACTCGTGTGTTACCGGCCATTGGATCGATGATCAGTGGGTATTACAAAAAAGGATATTAAGTTTTCGTGTGTTAGATTCTCCGCACTCAGCACATGTAATTTTCAAATCCATTATTGAGGTGTTAGAAGAGTATAACCTTAAGAGAGATAGGGATAACAAGATTTTTTCTATTTCATTCGATAATGCTAGTAACAATGTAGCTTCCATTGAGATTTTTAAACGGTCACTAAACCCGATTATGAATGGTGCAATGTTTCACCAAAAGTGTGCATGCCACATACTTAACCTCGTCGTTAAGGCGGGCCTTAAAACAGAAGCCGTAAGAGATTTGATCAATAAATTAAAAGATTCTCTGTCCCATATTGTTTCAAACCAAGAAAGAAAACAACGGTTTGGTTTGATGTGCGTCAACTATGGCTTGAGCAAGTTGAAAGTTCCTTGGGATATAGATACCCGTTGGAACTCTACCTATAGGTTTCTGAACCGATGCCTTCCTTACAAAGCCGTCATAGGAGAGTTTTTGAGAGGATCCACCCCCGAGGGAATGGCATTGGAGCCCAGCCCCGACGAATGGGACCAACTACAAAACCTGAGTAATTTCTTAGGAACCTTTTTTAATGCAACCGTCAAATTATTTTGCTCGTACTCACCGACGGCATTTGAGTTGATCAAACATCTCTATAGCATCTCCAATGTGTACCGTGAATTGGAACAAGCTGAAAGCAAGTACCCCACTCTCACACCGATCGTAAATGCCATGAAAGAAAAATTTCTAAAATATTGGGACGATGTACCCCTCCTGGCCATTATCGCAAGCTGCCTCAACCCGGCATACAAGAAGTATTTCACGGTCAAAATAGTTGCAGCGTACAAAGAGAATCTACATTTAGACAAAACCGGGGTGGAGGCATTCGTGACTTCGAAGTTCGATGAGATGTTTAACATATACCACTCAAGAATGGGTGACAACCAAAACCCGTCTTCGTCCCGTGCCGGTCCTAGGTAACAATTTAAATATCTACATTATTTTAATCTTTGTTATTTATAATATCTACACTATTTGTCTACTAATTTTTTAATTTTTTAATAGTTCCACTTCCAGGAGCACTAGCAGCGGTGGATTGTTAGCAGATTTCCAATCGGAGATCCAACCGCACATATCCACAAATGAGTTACTGAGCTATTTTGCGGGGGTAAACGAAAAAGAAGATGGACTTGACATCATGACGTGGTGGAAGAGGAATCAAAGAAACTATCCAACACTGGCGATGATGGCCCGCGACGTATTTGCCGTACCCGTGTCAACCGTCCCTTCCGAAAGTTGTTTTAGTTCGGTGAACAGGATCCTCTCCGACAAACGCAGTAAGTTGGGTGCACATGTTTTTGAGAGACTTGTGTGCTTGAAAGATTGGATTGATGCTGATGAGCGCAACCAACATCGAGATCATCAAGAATCATCATCCGGAGTCGACACTGAAGAAAGCGGTACCGATACGCGGCCCACGGCTAATTCGGATTCAGACGGTGCGGAAGAGAGCGAACAATGGTATATGAATCCAAACTACTAGATAGGTAGTGTCGGTATACATTTCTAACCTCTTTTAATCTCTATGGTTATTTTTTAAATTATAATTTCTAAACGTTTCAATTAGTTCTTAAATTATTCATTTTAAAGAAGAATTACTAACAAAAAAAAAGTTAGAACTCCGCCTATGTTATTTTACATAGCCGGTCCCAAGCCCGGAATAAAGGAGGAGGGTAACTTTTATTTTTGAATTTAGATTTAATTTAGATTTAATTTAGATTTAGATTTAATTTATATTTGAATTTAGATTTAGATTTGTTTTTTTTTCTTTTGAAATTCGGCAGAGGCTTCTTTTTTTTTTTTTTTTTAGTTCGGCAGAATCCAGAGGGCTGAAATGCCTTGGTTTTTTTTTTTCCTTTTATTTAATTTAATTTAGATTTAAATTAGATTTGGATTCAATTTAAATTTTAATTTAGATTTACATTTATATTCAATTTAGATTTAATTTAATTTGCATCTAAATTTAGATTTGAATTTTTATTTAATTTAGATTTAGATTTATATTATCAATTTAAATTGAACGTTTACAAAATATATTATCAATTTAAAATGTAAACTACAAATTTCGAGATATAAATAAATTATGAAACTATATAATTAGAATGAGAGTTTGAAAATAAAATAAAATTACTCGTGTAAAGAAATAATATTTCGTACGACACGGTAAACACGTAATAAACACGTAATAATATTCGTACGACACGGTAAAAAAAATATAACAAATCAGAACACAAAACAGAAAACAGCAAAAAAAAAATCTACCCGTGCCCGTCCTGCCCGTGCCCGCTGTACCCGTCTACCCGCAACGGGCACGGGTTTGAGACGGGCAGGGCGGAGTTTTTCAAAAAAAAACCCGCCTACCCGTGCCCGTTGTACCCGGATACCCGCTGTACCCGTACCCGTCCTGCCCGCTGCCCGGGACGGGTAATGCCCTGCCCTACCCGAGATACCCGTTTGCAAATCACTAGTAGGAGGCATGATGAGGGAAGACCGTGGTTAGATTTTTTAGATTTTCATTCATGACAGAAAACGTTTCGGAACAAGATACAAGGTTTACTTTTCCCCCGTGTTTAGATTGACAAGTGAGGGTAGAAAACACCGAAATTTTTATTAATATTCAAAATAAATAATTAATTTCACAATGTACCATGATGTCTAAGAATTCGAAAAATGTTCAAACCGGAGAAAAAGTTTCCAGTTCTAAGCCAACTTTCTAGAAACGAAATTCCCAGTTCTAGGCCTTCCAAAACCGGAGAAAAAGTTTTCGGTTTCTAGAACTGGAGATTAAATTTCTGGTTTTTTTATTCATAACCGGAAATTTAATTCGCGGTTTCTGAAACCGGAAATTTTTTTTGCAGTTTGTAATCCGGAATTTTTTTTTCCCGGTTTCGGACCATTTTGCCTATATATCGTGCAGAACACTCGGACAATTTTAGTGAAGAGAACAACACTCGGACAATTTCAGTGAAGAGAAGCAGGGTCCTGCTTTTCCGATCCAACCATTCAAATTCGTTGAGATTTGTGCATGAAAAAATTTCTTTATCGAGATACGTGAATGCAAATTTTTGAATAGTTGGAATCGGAAAAGCAAAATTCTGCTTTTCTCTATGAAAAGCAGCAGAGTCAGATCCATATACGATGCCCTTCTGCATAGATAACCGAATATTAAAACACTGTGCCCAACACAACAAAACATGTTCCTATCATGATTTCCCATGTGACATAATATCACTACTGCTACTGCCTACTGGCCTACTGGGGTTTGATATTTTGCAACATCTTTATCCAATAAAACAATGACACTTTGAAACATCCAAAACTGTCCCGATAAAGAAAAACACGCAACTAGTTGGCAACCACATCACTTCCCATGCTCATATTTTACCGAAATTTTTATTTCTACCATTTAAAAAAAAAAAAAATCAAATAACTACGGTTTTCTGACAATTCTAAAACTAGCACGGCCGCAGAATGCCGGAGCGGACCCATATGAGGGTGACCGCAGAATGCCGTAGAGGTCCCTCATATGGGGCCGCTATATGCCGTAGAGGTCCCCTGCAGGAGCCTATATAAGGCCGCTGGTTTCGGTTTTCATTTCATTTTTAAGAAGTTTCAATCCCTTCGACCTCGGGTAAGTTTTCTTCTTCTTCTCTAGTTTTAATTTTTAGTGTAGAGTAGTAATTAGGTTTAGGGTTTAGGGTTTAGATTTAGGATTTAGAATTATATATTAATTTAGGATTTAGAATTAGAATTGTACCCAAATTTAAATAGAATTGTACCAAAATTTAAATAGAATTGTACCCAAATTTAATTGTACCAAAACATAATTGTACCAAAATTTAAACCGGACTTATACCAAACTCTCATATTTGACCAAAAATTATCCAATACAGCATGACATCCAGTAGAGATAGACCATCCTCCAGTAGGGGTACACAGCATGGCCCTACAGCCACGCCGTACGAGATGTCTCAGTACATCGAGACAGCATTGGCAGATGTTCCGGGTATCCGGAGTCGCACCGACAGGGTCAGCGACTTCTTGTGGTACCCGAATGCGGAGCATCGGATTTTAGAGGCTGCCACTGGGGTAAGTTATAAATTTGTCATTCCGAATTTTTTTTTATGAATGAACTTGATCTGATTATTTAATTAAATGCAGGGTTTGGATGCGGTTACGGTTCGTCACAACCGCACTCATCTACGGTACCAGCCGGCGTACGGGGGGGTTTTACGCTCGATGGGATTGTACCAGCTATCCCAGATGGCCGAGGAGAATGCTGACGAGGGTTTATCTTCCGGCCTCGTTGAGCGATGGCGTCCCGAGACGCACAACTTTCATCTCCCCCATGCTGAGATGACAGTCACCCTACAGGACGTCAGTTGCCTGTGGGGTATGACTATTATCGGGGAGCCGGTCACGGGCGTCGAGTACGGAGACTTCCGGGCATTGTGCTCGGAGCTGTTGGGGATTTCGCACGAGGATCTCCAGAAAGAGAAGAAGAGAGGTGAGAAGACCAAGGTCTCGCCCAGCTGCATCAGCTTGGCAAAGCTGCGGGTGAGATTCAAGGATTTTCCGGATCGACCAGATCAGGTATTTGCTTGTACAAGATTTAATTTAAATAATATTAGATTTATTTTCTTGTAAACAATGTTCTAATTTAAATCTATAACAGGTGGTTGTTGACCAACACCTGCGCGCTTACATTTTGGAGATGATCACATGTCGGTTGTTTCCGGATTCGCATGGAGATCAGGTGCGGCTGTGCTACCTCGAGCTTCTGCGCGACCTGTCCACTGCGGGCAGGTTCAACTGGGGAGGTGCCACGCTGGCATGCCTATATAGGTAAGAAACACATTCTTATAAAAATTTTCAAATATTATACATCGTAGTGTAGTAACATTGACTTCGTAAATTGTAAAGGAGTCTTAACACAGGCTGCTTGAAGAAGAACAAGACCTTCATTGGACCGTGCATGTTACTACAGCACTGGTCCTACGCACATCTGATTGTTGGCCGTCCAGTCCTGGCCAACAAGACAGATGTGCCGGAGTGGGGCAAGCCCGAGCCGGACAACTGCCCTGCATTTGCCGCCAAGTACTGCTATCCCAAGATTTGGGTGGGTGCAGGGCATGGCTCGTCTCTCGGCATCACATTCTGGAGACAGGAGATCGAGCATCTCAGAGATGATTCCGAGTTTGTGACTTGGGAGCCCTACAGAGATTATGTAAGTTTACTTTTATTTTTATTTAAATTTTTTTGATATATGATATTAAATCTATACTTCCAGGTCGAGGTGGATGGCGCACATCGGTCATATCTTGAGATATTGCCGGAGCGATGTCGTCAGCAGGAGCGTTTCTGGCATGCAGAGGTGCCGCTCATATGTTTTCAGGTACCGTAATTTCTTTATGCTAGTTATTTACACAAGCGACTTAATTTAATAAAAACAGTCTAACGTATTAAAATATATAGATCATCGAGCACCATTACCCCGGACGGGTCATGAGACAGTTCGGGATGCGCCAGCTTGCTCCGCCCCCAGCACCGATCAGCAAGGAGGTCTGGCGAGGGCTGCACCATCCCAGGGAGACCACTGCAGGCAAGGACTGGGGGATTGCCCGTGCCGATTACGTGTTCGAGGCAGGAGCTGCAGATCCCCCATTGGCCGAGCCCGACCGTCAGATGGATGTCGCGCCAGTGTAAGAATTTTTTTTATTAATTCAAAACTTCAACTATAGCTTTTTGATTGGAATATCTAACATTTGTTGTAATTCGTACAGACCTTACAGAGATTGGTACCAGGATCACGGCGCGTACACCATATTTCTTGAGGGATACATCGCCGACAACCCGCACGAGCGGGTACCGAAGCCGAGGGATCGTAGAGGACGGATCCACGGTATTATCCCCGCTGGCGCACCTCTCGCAGCCACGGTATTTTTAATTTGAAGTTTCAAATTCAAAACTATTAATATTTACAATTGTACAACTTCTTCATAATTTTTTCAATTTTCAGGCATTATATCTTGTCAAGAGTTGCGTCATAGGGGCTACGATGGCCGTCACCAGGGGATGGAAGAGGCTCGGGAAGGTCATCCTCGAGCACAATGTACCCGCGGTGTGCCAGTGTGGGTACAGGGCGCGCCTCGACTCTCTACTGAGGTGCGCTGGCTTGGGCGGTGTTGATACGGTCGACGACATATCTGACGAGCCCGATGTCTATGTCCCTTACACTGGTGATGAGGACGTGTTTGCACCCGTCCATGATGCTGAGACGGTCGCACATGAGGCCATGGGATCCCAGTCTATGATGCCTGCCGAGGTATAATTTAAATTAAAATACGTAACTGTGATTTTTTTCTTATTCAATACATTATCTAATTTGTAAGTTACTACAGGGTGGACACGAGGAGGACCTGGGCTTCAATATCTCCACTGAGTATGGCACAGAGGGAGATGGACTGTATTCCCCGGGTAACAGTCCCACTCAGACAGCACCTCCTGCCTATCAGCCAGGGTATGTTCAGACAGAGCCCATCCCGCCGTTCCCTGGCCAGTCCTCACAGCAGGTACCTCACCCTTCCCTCCACGATGACCCCATTGCCAGACAGGCATTTTTATTCACGCAGGCTGAGTCTGGACAGACCACAGTTTTTGGTCCTGGGGTCCAGCAGACATCCGAGATTGAGGAGGTTCGCCAGGAGCCGGTTCAGTCTACGGATGTCCAGGCAGACGACTCTGCATCCTCCGTAGATATTGACGAGACGCCACTCTGCAGGCGGGGTCGGGGGTTTAGGAAGAAGAAGGCGAGGGCGGTGTTTAGTCCAGAGCCGTAGATTTTCATTTGTTGTACTGTTAGATGTTTTGTTAGATTCTTATTTGTAGTATTGGTAGATGTTTTGTCAGATACTTATTTATTTCGTTGATTAGTTTCTTGTTTGTTTGATTTTGTTGTTATTTATTTATTTTGTTGATTTCATTATCTCAGAGCACACAAAAGGATTTCAAAGAAACCACATATCTAAAATATCAAAAATATTCCAAACGAATACGATACGACCAAAAATCAATTTAAACCACATTCGAAATTAAATAAATAACTCTTAACAAATTACAATTTCGTATTTTTAAAATAAAAAAATAAAGGGACCTCTACGGCATATAGCGGCCCCAGGGACCTCTACGGCATATAGCGGCCCCATATGAGGGACCTCTACGGCATTCTGCGGTCACCCTCATATGGGTCCGCTCCGGCATTCTGCGGCCGTGCTAGTTTTAGAATTGTCAGAAAACCGTGGTTATTTGGTTTATTTATTTTTTTAAAATGGTATAAATAAAAATTTCGGCATATTTTAACATGATATTTTACAAAAATGACATTGGATCTTGTCCATTCAGTTTTCAACCATTTTTTTCCAAAACGCGTTAAGCAAACCATATCATACGCGTTAAGATTCGTACAAATAATTTATAATTTTATAAAATTAAATGGTCCCGTAAATATAAATGGTAATCAAATTTTGACAAACAATTTAGGTCTAACTTTAAACATAACTCTGTCCCAAGCTCTTTGAACAAAAACCCACCTACAAAATTGAACAAAAACACACTTAGAGCATCTACAACAGTGATTTTTTTAAATTGCTAATCTGATGTGTTAATTGCTAATATAATTATTGAAATGTACCACAGTTTTTAAATTAGCAAGTTTATTTTCAAAGCAACTCTTTAGAGCATCTACAATTGTGATTTCTTTTAAATTGCTAATTTGATGTGTTAATTGCTAATATAATTGATGGAATGTATCACAGTTTTTAAATTAGCAAGTTTGCATTAAAAGCAACTCTAATTAAATTTCTGGGATGGAGTGATTTAGAATTTATGAATTTCTTTAATTGCTAAACTCAGTGACGTGGTCCAAATTAATTGCTAAATGTTTGCTGGAATGAAGATGCTCTTACAAATGAATTCAAATCCAGTGCAATACGTGACTAAGTACAATGAGATCTGAGTCGCCAGTTTTAATGTGGTATCCTCTCCAATATTGTAAAAGGTTTCCTTCACTTTACGGTTTGAAATTAACTCTCAGACGCTTTGAGATTCGGCTAGCACAGGGCGGTATTATTGAGATTTGAGATTCGTGCCAAGTTAAAAAGAACGGTCCAGATCCAATAATTCTAAAAGATTCCCTATTACGGTACCGGAGAGCTCCAGGTACATGAGGGGATACAAGCTCTACAAAAATTACATCAAAAGCCTCGCTAGGAATATTGTACTACGTCTGGTGCCTAAGGTGATATAAACTCTACAATAATCACATGAAAGCCCCGTTAAAAAAGTGAAATGAGTAATTTGTAGGGTTATTTTTCTTTTCAAATGGATTTTATTCTAGTGTGCAGTGGAACTAGGGTGTTGCTATGCTCATTAAGTTTTTAGGTTGACTTTCTACGACGAATGTAAACTGTTAAAACTGATTCAATTCATGAATGAGGTATTTACATTCGAAATTTTATAAATTTTTGAATTAATTTAGTATAAAATTAAACAGTAAAAAAATATTTATAAGTTAAAATTGTTGATTGTTTGCAAGTCAAACTGAGTCATGAGTCATCAGATTGATTGTTCGAATTTATATTGAATTAACTCAAAATATTAAAAATTTTACATATCGTTATAACGATTGTTTGTAAGTCAAACTGAGTCATCATTGTTGATCACGCAGCATATCGTTATAACGATTTAGCTCGGAATATTACGCCTGTAGACAGAAATCACAAATGAAGTATCATTTTATTTTGTTTTTTCCTACATCAATGCTTTCTATCTAGAGTTGGAGGCATGATGTGGGAAGACCGTGGTTAGATTTTTTTAGATTTTTATTATCTGCAGTATTTATAAAACTAAAAAATTAGAATTGGGTGATTATTTTCATTCAACACAGAAAACGTTTCGGAACATTATCAAGGTTTACTTTTCCCCTATGTTTAGATTGACAGGTGATGGTAGAAAACACCGAAATTTTTATTAATATCCAAAATAAATAATTAATTTTACAATCTACACCCTGACGTCCAAGAATTCGAAAAATGTCCAAACCGGAGAATTTTTTTTTCCGATTCTAAGCCAACTTTCCGGAAACAAAATTACTAGTTCTAGGCCTTCCAAAACCGGAGAAAAAGTTTCTGGTTTCTAGAACCAAAGATTAAATTTCTGGTTTTTTTATTCATAACCGGAAATTTAATTCGTGGTTTTTTTTGCAGTTTGTTATCCGGAATTTTTTTTTCCGGTTTCGGACCATTTTGCCTATATATCGCACAGAACACTTGGACAATTTTAGTGAAGAGAACAACACTCGGACAATTTCAGTGACGAGAAGAGTAAAGAAAAAAAAATAGAGAAAATCGGATTCGAGACAGATTTTTGTAAGGTTTTTTATTATTTAGTTTTAAGTTATTAAATTTTTTAATTTATGTTGTACTTATAGGGTTATTATTTTTTAAATTGTAGTTTGTTATCCAAACCAACCAAAACAAAAAATGATCTGTGTGGAAATTTTTGTTGGAGGAGAAATCTAATACAATGACGACGGGGTCTTTTATAGTACTCGGTCTAGATACTCATTACCTATAACCGTGAACCATAATTTATTATCTCCAGAATGAGATTTATAAACTGATTGGGTATACTGTTAGCGGTGCAAATCTGGAAATCCAAGGCATATTTAACATGTCTACTGATGGCCAACGTGACTACCAATTAGTACCGGTAACAAATCAGGTATCGTTCGAAATAATTTTAGGAATTGTGGCGTCTTTCCCACAAAGGTTACCGATTATGGAATTGTATGTAGAATTGGAACCGAACCATGCCGGTTTTAATTCCCAAGTGAATCTGAACAGTCAGGCCCTTGTAACCAGTAAGATCCCTGAACCCATAACTCGATCCAAAACTGTTCGGGTCCGTAGACCAGTACCGGTCCCTGATTATTCGCATGTACTTGTGGATGCAATTGATGATGACAGTTTGGAGAGCGGGGATGAGATGCTCTCAGATGAGTTGGACGGAGCAGACAGTCACAATCACAATCTTGTTCACAGTCCCGCCAAACACAATACCTGATAACTGGCCAGGAAAATATGAGACATCCGGTTGATAGTTTAATGACATATCCGGTTTTCGACCTGCGGATGTCGATTTTTTCGGCGGCACAAAGAGAAATCGAGTTAGAATTTAGTAAGGCTCCACCATCCAATAAAATATCAGAGGTCCGCGGTACAAGTAGTAAGGCTGATAAATTTAGTAAGAATCTGAGTTCGAATTTATAAGTATCATGACATATAACTGAATAAATAAATAACTTGATAAATTTAGTAAGAATGTGAGTTAGAATTTAGTACTTCCCGTCTGAGTTACTCTCGAAAGTCGGGTATAAGTACTCTCGTACGACTCCCATTCCACCATATTCTCGATCAATTGCTGAAACTAGTTGCGCAGGATACTTGGACCAGCGGTTTTGCTGTGAGATGAGTGCTTGTACTTATGCTTGCAACACCATTTGTCATCAAAAGTTGGACATGTATCGCCTGTTGGCGCGCCCCAGGAAAGTTGAAAGTCTTTCGAACTTTGGGAACAAATGCGACCAGTGCTGCAGCAGCATAACCGGACCGTGAATAGATCGAACTTTGGGAACATATGCGGGACATAGATGTCGATATAAATATGCAAGAATGGCTTCACCCCAATTGTAGCCCGTCGTCTCATCCAAATTCTCAATCAAATTGAGATACCACAGCAGTACTACTGTCTGGGAACAAAGTAACCGAGAATAGGTCCAAGAGAAATCCACGGACATACCTAGCAAATTTCGTGAGAATGTAAAGTACGAATAAGTTGATAAATAGAAAATACTTACCACTTCAGCGTTTGTTCATTGGCGTTAGCTGGCAGCTTCTTAAATCGCTGACAGAGCTTAGTTTTCAGCATAATCCAGTCAGAAATTTTTTGATCTCCCTCAGCCCCTTTTTTTTCATAAAGTTCGATTGTTCATCCTCACGGATCCCTAACAAATCGAAGAGTTCGCCTTGTACATTTGCCCCATCTGTAATCCCCGTCACTGAGCCCCCGTAATGGGCAAACCCATAAAAGCTCACGTCCTCTAACGTGACTAAAATTTATTTAAACAAAAAATTATAAGCAAAAATAACAAATTTATTTGAATTGGTGTAGTTAATACCTGTCATCTCTTCGAAAGGAAGATGAAAGGTGTGCGTCTCAGGACACCACCACTCGACAAGTCCATGTATAAGCGCCGCATCGATGGCGATATCAGGCATGACTACGATCTGGTATAAGCCCAATCGAATCAAATACGGCGCGTATTTCTCGTGGTACTCGCAATGCATCTGATAGTGTTTGACGTTTAAAACCTCCGAACTCTACATTACAACATAAATATGAATTATAATATGATTTGATTTCTGACCGAGTTATGAAAAATCAAATAAGTAAATGCTTACCTCCTTAGAAGCCTCAGATACCCTATGATGGTTGTGAGGTATCCACAACAACTGGCTGAACACATCTTGCATTTTTCTCATCTCTCTCTCTCCTTGATCAGGTACTTCGTCTGCCATACTACAAAACCATTTTGGATTTTTCTAAATTATCCTAAACCATTTTGTAATTTTCTAAATTATTCGGATAATATTCTGAAATCATTTTGGAATTTTCTAAATTATTCTAATCTATTTTGAAATTTTCTAAAATATTCTAAACTATTTTGGAATTTTCTAAATTATTCGAACAATATTCTAAACCATTTTGGAATTTCCTAAATTATTCGAACAATATTCTAAACTATTTTGGAATTTTCTAAATTATTCTAAACCATTTTGGAATTTTCTAAAATATTCTAAACTCATTTTGAAATTTCCTAAATTATTCGAACAATATTCTAAACCATTTTGGAATTTTCTAAATTAGCATTAGCAATATTCTAAACTATTTTGGAATTTTCTAAATTATTCTAAACTATTTGGAATTTTCTAAATTATTCTAAACTATTTTGAAAATTTCTAAATTATTCAGACAATATTATAAACTATCTTGGAATTTCCTAAATTATTCTAACAATATTCTAAACTATTTTGAAATTTCTAAATTATTTGGACAATATTCTAAACCATTTTGAAATATCCTAAACTAATTTACTATTTTCTAAATTAAATAGTAAATAAAAAATTAAAAATACCTGAACCAAAGTGCCGATCGATCTGACAGTCGGAGAGACGCGAAGAGACAAGAAGAGAAAAAGGGAGATAGAGAGATCTAAGAAGAGAGACAGGGAGAGGTGCGAGGGATAGAGGAGGGAGTTGCGTCGGTTAAATAGGGATACCTCCAAAATCGCAAATTTTATCTCCGGTTTTGAAAAGCTGAATCCGGAAATTTAATCTCCGGTTCTAGAAACCGGAAACTTTTTCTCTGGTTTTGGAAGGCCTAGAACCGAGAATTTTGTTTCGGGAAAGTTGGCTTAGAACCGGAAACTTTTTCTCCGGTTTAGACATTTTTCGAATTATTCGATGTCAGGGTGTAGATTGTGAAATTGATTATTTATTTTGGATATTAATAAAAATTTCGGTAGAAAACATAATACAATAATAGATTGAAATTAGTACACTGGAATTCCAAAACCCGAAAAAATCTACTTAATTTATAGACCGAGTTATTCACTCAAAAATATAATTTACCTTTTGTTAGGTCCGAAATTGTCAATTCTATTAAAATTTAATACAAAGATGCGGGGGCATTTTTGATATGTTAGAAAATAAAATAAAATAAACATGTTATTTTATTTGTTGTAGTGAAATAAATGATTAAAAGCTGTCCATTTTATCTGCGTGATTATCTCTAAATTTTCGCCGAATAATCACAAAAAATATAGATACTAGAAAAATATTTCTCATATTTTCTTGAATTTTTTTCACACATCAAACGGACCCATATAGACCCCAGTGGATTGAGACTAATTTACATAATTATGTCAATATAAAGGCCCATGGGCCGGATATATTGATGGGCTGTAATTATTAATATTTCTTGTAGGCCTCGGTGAGTGAGCAGGCTGTCCCCCTGTCCCTTTAAATGAAATAAAGGGCATTTGCACATGAACCCCTTTAAATTGACGAAATATCATAAATATACATTGTAATGTAAGCATCGCATGTTTTAGTAGTAAATTGACAATCACAGAAGCACAAACAAAAAGCATTGATAATACATCTCCTAACAAAAAGCATTGTAAAAATCTTGTACAAATTTTCGTGAACCCTGCACACTCTGATAGTAGAACTAGGGTGTTTTTAAGCTCACCGAATTCCTGTGTGAACTTAATTTAAAAATCTATCAATTGACTTCAAACAGCTAATACAAGCTGTTGAAACCGAGTGATGTATTAACATGTCAAATTTGTAAATTATCGAGCTAATTTAGTATAAAGTCAAATGGTAGAAAAAATGATGGTTTATAAGTTAATTTGCGTTGATTTCATTAGTTTTTGGCCGCTTGACTTTATACTAAATTAATTCGTAAATTCATAAATTTGACATATAAACAGATCACTCGTGAAGTAGATCGGTTTCAACGATTTGAATGACTCGTTTGAAGTCAATTAAATCGATTTTTGAGTTAAGTTCATAAAAAGACATAATGAGCTTAAGAACACCCTAGTTCTCATATATATATATATATAGAGCTGGGCTATGGTGAGTTGTGAAGTAAGAGGTCATTTTTACTTCACGCTCATATTTTCATTTTGAAAATTCAAACAACTGATCCGAACCGTTCAACATGTTCTAAATATTGAAATGTGCTTGGAGACTAAATTTTACATTTTTTTGGAATTTGTTTACTATTTATTAAGCCACTTTGAAAATCGCTGATCCGGTGGTCCAGAAATTTTTACTGTTTTTTACTATTCACAGTGGATCAGCGATTTTCAAAGTGGCTTAATAAATAGTAAACAAATTCCAAAAAATGTAAAATTTAGTCTCCAAGCACATTTCAATATTTAGAACATGTTGAACGGTTCGGATCAGTTGTTTGAATTTTCAAACTGAAAATATAACCCGAAATAAAGAGGGTGTTTTACTTTGCAAAGCACAATAGCCCATCTATATATATATATTTTGAATAATAGTCCGAAATAAGAACAAGTCTACCTTCTTCAATCGAAACATACAAGCATTTTTATTAGAAATGTTGTATGCTTTTTACAGAGGCCGAATAAATTTTCATATTCTGTAGGGGCATATGTGATTTTCTGTTCAAGAAAAATGAAAACAACAAGTCATACTCATATTACACGGGAAGTGAAATTCTACTGTACTATCCAATCACTGTAGACCACGTGGAAAGAATTCAAGAAATGATTTAATTGGAATCATTTCTCCGTAGCAATCTGGTGCGGTTAGCATTTAGCAACACAAACCTCAGCGCCGCTATAGACTAACAGAGCGAGGTCCATGGCTGAGATCTTGCCACGTGTACAGAACTAATCGGAGGAGCGTGGCAGCCACGAGGACCGTCCATCGTGATGGCAAAATGCCACCGGTGGGACTATGAAATCTTTTGAAATATTTGGTGAAAACAGGGGTCCGTTTGGCCTTTTCTTTTCTTAATTCATACTGAAAAATAATCAAAATTGTTATGAATAAATTATTAATGTGGATGTCCATAACTCCCAACATTCATTCTCCACTACCCCCACTACTATTGGAATTCATTTTCTCATTTATTCTTGTAATTAATTTAGATGGTTTTTCATTCACAATTTGTGGCCTATAAATAGAGCCTTTGTACTCTTGTATTGTACACATATGAGAAATGTATGAATAAAGAGATTGTCATCTTTTTCTTCTCTATCTTGTTTATTCTTCTTTATGCTTGTTCATCTTTATTTTATAACACGTTATCAGCACGAGAGCTCTACTAGTTGAAGATTCGAGGTAACTTTGAAATCTTTTAATTTATGTACATTTATTTTAAGATGTCTAGTATGGTTCATATAATTTTATATGGAAGTGCAATTTTTTTTTAATTTAATATCATAATACTTCTAATTAGCAATTGTCACAAGATAATAACGTAAAAAAAAAAATAATAATAATAAAAGAAAATTTTGAAGTCATAAGTTATCTTTTATATTCATTACGTTTTTTTTTTTGTTTGATATATGTTATGATTTTATTCTGCATTAAACATAAATTCCAAATGGTCCGAAACCAATCTGGTTAATTTGAGATAAAATTGAGAATTTATCTCAAATTAAGTATAAATTGATTCCTTTGGCCCGAAGCCATCTGATAATTATAAACTCTCAAATTTATCAAATGACCCGAAGTCATATGTTAATCATAAGTTCTCAATTTATCAAATGGCCCGAAGCCATCTGTTAATTATAAATTATTAACTTTATATAATGACCCGAAGTCATCTGTTAATAATAAATTCTCAATTTTATCAATTGGCCCGAAGCCATTTTTAGCCATTTTATCAATTCATATTATTGAAAAATAATTTTGAAAAAAAAATGGCCCGAAGCCAATTCAATTTTAAATTTAAAGGATGTCACATTATTGGCCGAAGCCAATTCAATTAACATGTATTATCTTTGTATCAAAGGATGGCCAATGCAAAGAAATTTCTAACTTATATAATGTATAAATAAGCTATCCGGATGTGTTACTTTAATCTGCTGCTTAAGGCTACGAATTTCTTTACCAACTTTCGTCCAAATGCCTCCAGTAGAAGCCTTGGCCCGAAGCCATACTATTGAAAAAATAAAAATTATGTGATGTTCATATTAGAAATTTTAGTATAAAATAACCAGCCGTTATTATAAAATTATTATAATAACCAGAAGTTATTATAGGCCACTGGTTATTATTTGGATAAATAATAACCTGAAGTTATTTTCAATTAAAAACCTGAAGTTTTATCTTTATTTTATATTAATATCAAATAGTCTGAAGCTATCTGTTAAGCATATTTTTTTTTCTCCATATTGTGCAATTTTAGATTTGACTAGATTTCTTAAATTTATATCTATTCAATATTAATTTTAGATCATACTCATATTTGTTTTATAAATATACAATTTCAATGGGATTATAAAGATCTGTATTATTATATAGTTTTAATTCACGAAACATGTATAAATAAAATAATATCTTATAACTTATGAGATGTGAATGTGGAGATGCGTTTTGTTATAATTAGACACTGCCTTATTAATCTGAACAGTGATGGTAATAAATGAAATTCAATTGAAGGATTAGATTATGAATACAACGTATGTTTACCAGTCTGTATCTTTGATTCTTAATCAAATATTTTATTAATTGATGTTGGCTAACTACAGTCTGTTTATATATAGTGGTGAATGGAAATTGCACATTTATATTTTGATTTCTATGAAAAGGCCTCAGGTAACATATATATTACTACTGTATATTGGAGCTGCTCTTCATATTACCACATTTAGATCCGTGAATGAAAAAAAAAAAAGGTCATGATTGATTTTCTAAATTATATCTTCACACAGCCAGTCACGGAATTTATTTATTTTTTTATCAGAATTTTTTTTTCTCTCAAAATTTTAATGTTCCTGGAGAATAAGATTTAAAAAAATATTTTGAGTTGATATTTTCTCTTTAGTTGAACAAAATAATGAGTTGTTGAAAAAAAAAAAATGAATTTCGTCCAATGATTTATGCTTCATTCCCTGAAGTGAATATAGCAACACATAATAACCATAATAAATTTCTGGACATACTCGTGTGGACATGGTAATGATGAAAATACACATTTTTCCATCAGAAGTGGAAAATTTCTTTAATGAAGAAAATGAAAACGAAACACTTGATTAATGATGAGAGGAATAAATATATATATACATTTTTGTTATTGTTGAAGTAATGTTTATTATACTTCTTTCTTATTTTTAACTGTTTTATTATTTTATTGTTATTTCTTATTTTTCTCAATTGCAGTTGCTAATAAAAAAAAAATTGAAGGCTCCAGAAGAGCTATTCTAAGTCTCAAAAGAAATTTGTTAAGTTTTAAAGATATTTGCTGAAATAGATATCACGTTGAGACAACCAATGAAGAAATTATTGAATATTTATATTAGAAAATTTGCTTAATCTCACATTAAAAAAAAAAAAAAATGCATCTTAGAAAAAATTGCTTATGTTTTCCTCCAAATTGTACTACACAAATATTAGTACAATTGAAGCACATGCGATTGTAAACCTAAAGTTTACAAATAAAAATATGTTCATAGTTTGGCATGACCGGTTGGGCCATTTCGGATCAATAATGATGCGAAAGATAATAGATAATTAATGTGGACATTCATTAAAGAACCAGAAGATTCTTATGAATTTTTATTTGTTGATTTCATTTCTAGAACGTATACAAGATGATATTTGTAGACCAATATATCCACCATGTGAACAATTTAAATATTTTATGGTTATAATTGATGCATCAATAGTATGGTCACATTATCAAACCGCAACCTGACGTTTGCAAGATTATTTGCTCAATTGATTTGATTAAGAGCATAATTTTATGATTGTTCAATTAAGAAAATACGTCTAGACAATGTTGATTTTATTTCTCAGACAATGCATGTCTATTAGAATTAATGTTGTACATCATGTAGCTTATGTTCATACACAAAAATGAGAACTTGTTATTTTGCATGCAACAACACTAATTCGCATCATGCCAACAAGCTATTATAAAACTTCCCCTTTACAATTGGTTTTTGGTCACATACCTAATATTTCCCATATAAGAATTTTTGAATGTGCGATATATGTTATAATTGCTCCACCACAACGCACTAAAATGGGACATCAAAGAAAGTTGGGAATTTATATTGAATTTGAATCTCCATATGTAATAAAGTATCTAGAACCATTGATGGTAGATTTATTCACGGCTAGTTTTGCCGATTATTATTTTGATGAATTAATATTCCCAACCTTAGGGGGAGAAAAATAATCAGCTGGGAAAATATATTAGTTGGAATGAATTATCATTGTCTAATTTAGATCCTCATAAATAATGTGAACTAGATGTTTAAAAGATAATTCATTTGAAAAGATTAGTTAATCAATCGCCAGAAACATTTACAAAGAAAGTGACCAAATCACATGTACCAGCTGCTAATGCTCCAATTAAAGTCGATGTCCCTGTTGGACAGACTAATGAAATTATAACACACATGAAGCGTGGAAAACCAATCGGTTCCAAAGATAAAAATCCTCGAAAAAGAAAAGGAGCAAAGAATGAAAATGGTCAAGTCGAGGATATGATAATTTCAGATAAAACTCTAGAAGAGAATCAAATTATAAGTAATATTGGAGTTCCAGCAGAAACTCAGGTATCTGAAATTCATGAAAATAAAGAGATCTCGATAAATTATATCATGAATAGAATAAGATGGAACCGAGATAAAATTGATATCAATGATATTTTTTTTTGTATATAATATAGCGCTAAATATAATAAATATTGAGGATCATGACTAGAAGTCTATTAAAGAATGTCGACAAAGAAATGATTGGTCAATAGAAAGGTGCAATTGAGGCAGAGTTAAACTCTCTTGAAAAACGAAAAGCTTTTGGACCTGTAGTCCTAATACCTGAATGTGTAAAAAAAAATAGTAGGATATAAATGGTTATTTACGCGAAAAAGAAATGAGAAGGGTGAAATTGTAAGATATGAAGCGCGACTTGTCACCCGAGATTTTTCGCAAAGACTTGTAATTGATTATGAACAAACATACTCACTTGCTTGTGGTGGATGCAATAACTTTTCGAAACATAATTAGTCTGGCAGTGCATGAAGAACTTGATTTGCATCTAATGAACATTGTTACAGCCTATTTATATGGCTCGCTTGATAATGATATTTATATAAAAATATCTGAAGGATTTAAGATGCCTGAAGCATGTAATTTAGGTTCTCGAGAACATTATTCAGTTAAATTGAATAAATCTTTATATCGATTAAAGCAATATGGACGCATATGCTATAATCGTTTAAGTGAATATTTATTGAAACATGGATATAAAAATGATACGATCTGTCCATGTATTTTTATGAAAAGATATAGAAATGATTTTGTTATAATTGCAGTTTATGTTGACTATCTAACATCATTGGAACTCCTGAAGAGCTTCCAAAAGCAATAAATTATTTAAAGGAAGAATTTGAGATGAAAGATCTTGGGAGAACAAAATTTTGCATTGGATTGCAAATCAAACATTTAAAAATGACATTTTTATGCATCAAGAAATTATATTGCAAGAGTGCTGAAATAATTTTATCCATTAAGCACTCCGATGGTTGTAAGATCATTAGATGTGAATAAAGATCTTTTAGACCTCGAGAAAATGATGAAGAACTATTTGGTCCTGAAGTACCATGTCTTAGTGCAATATGAGCACTTATGTATCTTAATGGACATACATGGTATATCATTTGCTGTAAATTTATTAGCAAGATATAGTTCTTCTCCCACGCGAAGATATTGTCATATAATTAAACATATACTTCGCTACCTATGAGAAAATTTAGCAATACACAAAAGTAAGTCAATAATATTGTATGTATTGCTCAATGAAAGGAATGATACATTAAAGGAGATAGAACAAAACATATTTCACCAAAATTCTTTTTCACACATGATCTTCAAAAGAATAATGTTCAGCAAATCCATTCAAGTGAAAAATTCAGCAGATTTATTCACTAGGGCACTCCCTACTGCAATATTCGAAAAGCTAGTTCGTAATACTGGAGTTTGCTGACTTAAAGATCTTGATTGATGCTGTCATGAGGGGGAGTTAATATGCACTATATTTTCCTTAACCATGGTTTTTCCCACTGGATTTTCCTGGTAAGGCTGTAGTTGCGTATTTAGAAGAATATTGTACTCTTTTTCCTTCACTAGATTTTTATCCCATAGGGTTTTTTCTAGTAAGGTTTTAATGAGACATATTCTTATATAATGGACATCCAAGGGGGAGTGTTGTGAATAAATTATTTAATGGATGTTCATGACTCCCAATATTCAGTCCTCCACTACTCCCACTACTATTGTAATTCATTTTTCCATTTATTATTGTAATTAATTTAGATGACTTTTCATTCACAAGTTGTGGCCTATAAATAGAGACTTTGTAATATTGTATTGTACACATATGAGAAATGTATGAATAAAGATATTGTCATTTTTTTCTTCTCTATCTTGTTTATTCTTCTTTATGCTTGTTCATCTTTATTTTATAACAAAAATGATATTATTATTCTTAGCCAGTTTTTTCTTTTTTATTTTTAATTCTAAAAATGATAATTTTTTTTCCAACGATTAATCATAAAAAGCTTTTTTTGTATCCGGCCTCTCATATTTCCTTATTTTTGGCAAGCGATAAAAAAAATTATCAGAAATTATTCGAAACTAAAAGTGAGTATCACAGTAGTGACCGACATTTTTATTAATATCCAAAGTTTAATAGAAATTAATTAATATACTCAGATTCGCTGAGAAGTTATAAAAATACCCATACCGGCCATTTTCTGGCCGGTATCCAATTTAATCCATTACCGGTCAGAAAATAACCGGTACCCCAAATTTTTTTTTTAATACGGTACCGACCATTAAATGGCCGGTACCCAATTTTTTATTAGGATGGGCATAGCATAGTTGGTTAGAAGAAAAAATCATATGAAACTCGGATTGAAGTTTGCACTCGGTTTGGCTAAGATCAAACAATGCATTTGGTTGGATACATGTGTTACATCGGTTGCATGTATCGGTACATCATCGATGTTTTTGCAATGTGATAGGGCCATGTTCCACAGGCCCTTTTACTTATTCCAAACTGGGCCATGAAAGACTGGGATTCGGACCTTAACAAGGCCAACCCGACGTAATATGAAAAAGCCCAAAAGCTCGTCAAGCCGGGGCCCAACATGCCGGTCCCAAACCAGAGCTTTAATGCAGGCCCAAGCCAACCGACATACGGGATAGCCGGGAAACGGCTGGGTTAATACCCACGTCCCAGAAACGGCTGGTTTAATGCCCACGTCTTGATAACGGACGATATAACTGCCCACGTTCTCCCATAAACGCCCGAGATGGCAGTTATGGCTAGACTATATAAGGCAGTGATCCCCATGAAACAGGGGACGGAATTTTGACTAAGAGAGAGATCATACAGGTCAGAGTCCGAATCTCTCACAATCCACCCCGAGTTCCTTACTCGAACCGCACCTCGGCCTGCCACCCCTTGGTAGGACGAATCCAGTTAGCCCAAAACTTCCATACGGCCTCATCTCCCGAGATAGGGCGTATCAACCACCGTGGGGCCACGCCTAGCTCGAACGCAGAACTAGATGGCTCGTCCGACCATATCAACTCCGCTCCCACCAGGGGTGACGACCCCGCCAGGAGTAACAATCACACCACCTCCAGTGGTAACATCACCTACAGCTAATCTTTCCCACAATCAATTCCCGGGGGCGAGACCCAGCAGCTCAACAGTGCGACCCCAGGGTCCTCAACCCGCTCAACCTCGCCCCGACATTACTCGACCTTCATTCTCTGAAGGGAACACAACCAGGCCACTCTACGCCGAACATAATCAGATGGCCGGTACCTATCACAATCAGGTAACTGGTGCTTATCAGATACCCTACATACCATATTACCCTCAGCAAACGCCGCTGTATCACTACGGTGCGCCTCCTTACACACCTTACACTCCCACGGGTCCCCAGTATCCCTATGTCACGACACCTGGACAATGGGGCCCCGGAGACGCACACGGGACGTATCCCATGACAGGTCCAACACCATATCCCCAACAAGTACCACTGCGACCTGTCCATCGGACTGTACCACCCGCCGCAGCTGTACCGCGACCTTTGTCTGCAAACCGTGTCCACAGCCGGCCGGCAGATGTTTCGCCAAGAAACTTGGAACGAGAGTTCGCACAGGTCCGAACAGGCGAGGAGACAGACACCCCCTCACTACCCGACCAACAGGTCCAATCCGAACCCAGGGACCAAAATGCCCTGCCTGCAGGGGTACACCCCGAGGTAGGAAGGCGCCCGGAAGGTCAGGATGAGAATAGGGGGCCCCATCCCGCGGAAGAACCACACGCTGAAGGCCCCAGAGCCCACCTTAACAACGAGCGAGAATCAGCTAACCACGGCAGAGGGCCCAGACCATCCCGCAGAGACCAATCTCGCTCCCATAGAGAGCGCGAACGAAGTCCACCCCGAGGTCGGGATAGAGATCGCCGCGATGACCGAAGAAGGAACCGACGATCACCTACCCCAACCCGAGGTATCAACATGGCCCAAGTCGAAGAGCTGATCCAAACCAGACTCGCGGCCAAACTAGCCGAACTCGAATCCCAGAAGGCAGGCACTTACTCTCGGCCTATGGGAATCGAGGACGGCCCCCTGTCCAGAGACATCTACCGCCAATCAATGACGGACTTCAAATACCCAACAACCCTTCCCAGCTTCCGGGGTAGCAGCGATACACAGGATCCACACAACTTCGTGTACGGGTTCCTTGAGCGACTTCGCCTTCTTGGAGCCACCGATGCAATCATGTGCCGAGTTTTCACCACTTGCTTAACTGGAGAAGCATGGGACTGGTATATGACGCTAACTCGGAGGTCCATCAACAAATTCGAGGACTTCGCGAAACTGTTCTTGGAGAGATACACGATAATCAAACCACCGCAAGCCACGTGCGAGATGCTTTTGGACATAGTCCAGGGACAGCGCGAAAGAACAGGAGCGTTTGTCAACCGCTTCATACAAGCATCTCGGAGAATTCAGAACCTCAATGAGGAATTCGCCTTAGCCGCAATCAAGAAAGGACTCCGCAAAGGGGGTCCAGGAACCTTGCGTTACGAAGCCCACATGAAGAAAATGAATACTCTGAGGGAGTTTGTAACCTTTGCGGAGGGTTACATCCGTGCCGAAGATGACAACGGGAGTCCCACGAGACCGAGATCTCGATCCCCCCGCCATCAAACTAACAGACAGCCAGCTCCGGACAGGTTTCGCAACCAAAGGGAACCTCGGAGAAACCAACCAAACCGATCAACCGAACAAGAACACAAGTCTGGCACTGAGGGGTACCGACAACACTTCGTGAGATACGCGCCTCTCACAAAGAAGCGGCACGAGATGTACAACATCGTAGAGGAGATGTTCGACCTACCCCCGCCATTGCCTGAAGGCATCTTCACGGTACAAGACAACTCCAAGAAGTGCGAATACCACGGATTCAATGGGCATTCCACTGCGGACTGCCTTCAACTCAAAGACATCCTGGAGAGACTAGCCCGTGAGGGTAAGCTGATCGAGTTCATCAACCCCGATTTCTTCAGAAAGTTCTCCAGGAAGTACAACGGTAAAGGTAAGGTTTTTAAGAAACCTATTCCTTACAGACAGGATTATACGGGACCTCGGGTTGGAGAGGTCAGTCCCCAAACTCGGGAGGGTCCCGAGACAAGGCGCCAGGAAAGGCAAGGCAGCCCTGTCATTAACGTGATCAGTGGAGGCCATCGCGGTACCGTCCGAACAATCTTACCTCGCGACAATCGAAAGCCATATCCCACTGTTTTATAGGTTGAGACCGATAAAAAACGACCTCGCCCGGAGGAAGCAATATCTTTCTCCGAAAAGGACCTAGGTGTGATCTGTAGTCCACACGATGATCCCGTGGTGTTAAACCTCAAAATTAACACCCATCGGGTTAAGAGGGTGTTAGTCGACACGGGAAGCTCAGCAGACATCCTGTACTTGTCGGCTTTCACGCAAATGGGCCTCGACACTCGTGCCCTCCAACAGCATATCTCGCCTTTGATAGGCTTTACGGGAGATGCCCTTCGACCTCGGGGCATGATGCCACTCAAAGTAACATTTGGTACGTCCCCTCGTACGGTGGAAGTCATGGTGGACTTCCTCATCGTTAATGCTCCCTCGGCATACAACGCAATCCTGGGAAGAGGAACCTTGAACAAAATCGGTGCAATCATCTCTCCTTCCCACTTGAAAATCAAATTTCACACAGATAACGGGATAGGGGAAGAAAGTGGCCAACAGCAGATAGCGCGTGAATGTTACATGACCTCCATCCAGGGTCAAGGAGGCTCTGTCCACCAAGTCGAACAGTCGGAAGCAAAAACCAACCAACAGCGGTTGCGCTCGAGTACCGAGTATCTACCGCCCAACACCAACCTGGCGCTGGATCCAGTTGATAAAGCTGAAACTAAGACTTCCCTCGAGCCGGCAGATGAAGTCGAACAACTCGATTTGGGCGAAGGCAGAACGCTCAACATCGGAAAGGCAGTCCAGGGGCAAGCGAAGGACGAACTCATCAAGTTTCTCCGAGAAAATCAGTCCGTTTTTGCCTGGACAGCCGCCGACATGCCAGGGATTCCGAGGTCAATAGCAGAACACCGACTGCATATCAAACCGGGTTCAAAACCGGTTAGGCAACGAAAACGTAACATGGGGGAAGAACGGCAGCAGGCCGTAAAGCGCGAAGTCCAGAAGCTACTTGACGCTGGTTTTATCAGAAATGCCGAGTGTCCAGAATGGACAGCCAATCCCGTGCTTGTCAAGAAGTCCAACGGTGACTGGCGTATGTGTATCGATTATACCGATCTCAATAAGGCATGTCCCATGGATCCATTTCCCCTTCCAAAAATCGACAAACTCGTAGATTCCACTTCGGGACATGCCTACCTCAGTTTTATGGACGCATTCTCCGGGTACAATCAAATCCGAATGAATCAAGACGACGAAGAGAAGACCGCTTTCACCACCAATTCGGGGCTATACTGCTACCGAGTTATGCCTTTCGGTTTGCGCAATGCTGGTGCCACGTTCCAGCGCATGGTCAATACTGTATTCCACGATCAGATTGGGAGAAATGTAGAGGCATACGTGGATGACCTGCTTGTCAAGAGCATGTCCGACCTCGACCACGTCCGAGATCTCCGAGAAACCTTCGCGACTCTGAACTCAGCCAACATGAAATTCAACCCGAAGAAGAGTTTCTTCGGCTTAACCGGTGGTAAGTTCCTTGGTTTCATGGTTTCTATGCGAGGCATCGAGATTCATCCTTCGAAATCACAAGCCATCCTCGATATGAAACCTCCGAGGAACCTCAAAGAGTTACAATCCCTCACAGGCAAGTTGGCCGCCCTCAACAGGTTTATCGCGAGATCCGGGGACGTCTGTTTCCCCTTCTTTAAAGCCATGCGCAAGTCAGCCAAGTTCGAATGGACAGAGGAGTGTGCCACGGCCTTTGAGAAAATCAAGGCTTACCTCGCTAATCCACCATGTCTTAGCAGGCCGAACAATGGCGATATCCTGGTGTTGTACTTGGCAACAACAGGTCATGCGGTAAGTGCTGCCCTTGTTCGGGAAGAGGGACGAGATCAGAGGCCGATTTATTTCGTCTCTCATGTGCTTCGAGATGCCGAAACTAGGTATTCCCAGATCGAAAAGGCAGCATATGCTCTCGTCATAGCCGCAAGAAAGCTGAGACCTTACTTCCAGTCGCACTCCATAAAGGTTTACACCGGGATCCCACTCAAGAAGGCGTTCGCGAATTTCGACTCATCCGGGCGATTGCTAGCATGGGCGCTCGAATTGTCCGAGTTCGATATTTCTTTCCACCCCCAAAATGCTCTGAAATCCCAGATATTCGCCGATTTCATCGCCGAGTATTCCGGAGTTCCTCCCGAGTCTGAAGGACGTTGGATAATTCATGTTGACGGAGCATCTTCACTACAAGGAGCTGGAGCTGGGGTCTCCCTCACTGGACCACACGGGGAAACCTTGAACTATGCCCTCCATTTTCAATTCCCGGTAACAAACAACACCGCGGAATATGAAGCCATGATAGCAGGCTTGAAACTGGCTAAAGAATTGGGCGCCCGCGAGGTTCATCTCCGCAGTGACTCCGAGTTAGCAATCAAGCAGATAAATGACGAATGCCGAGTTGTGGACGAGAAGTTACGCAAGTACCGACAGCAGTTCCACCTGCTCAAGAGCCATTTCGATGAGGTTGACATCCAACATGTTTCGCGCAACAAAAATTGCCAAGCTGATGCTTTGTCAAAACTTGGCGCCGCAGGCAACCTCGACAAAGACCGGCCCGTGATTGTTATGGATATTCCGGAATCCAGCATCAACCTTGAAACTGTAACCATACTCGCCATCAGTGAACCCGGTGAGTCCTGGTTCACCCCGATGTGGAATTTCCTTAACACCGGGGTTCTCCCCACTGATCAATTGGAATCCAGACGATTGAAAAGAATCGCACCGATGTACTCTATATTCAACAACCACCTCTACAAACGGGGGTACATACGACCTTGGCTCAAGTGTCTAAATGAGGAGACAGCCTTGAAAATGTTATCTGAGGTACACGAAGGCGTCTGCGGCAGCCATCAAGGAGCAAAAACTCTTGCCAAACGAATCCTCAGAGCCGGCTTTTACTGGCCAACCATGCAGCATGACGCGGCTAACCTAGTCCGGAAATGTGAGCGATGTCAATACCACAGCAAACTGAGCAACATCCCAGCTTACGACCAGATATCCATCTCGGGAGCTTGGCCTTTTGACTTATGGGGAATAGACATAGTTGGGCCGTTTCCCAAAGCTGTTGGACAGCGCCGTTGGATTATCGTAGCTGTCGAATATTTTACTAAATGGGTCGAAGCCGAAGCTTTATCAACCATCACTGCCGCAACAGCAGAGAAGTTCATCTGGCGCAACATCATTTGTCATTTTGGCATACCACATGCCCTCATCTCGGACAATGGGACACAGTTCAACGCCGCACGCACTATGACGTTCCTCTCTAACCTAGGCATTCAGAACAACTTTACCTCGGTCAGTCACCCTGCTAGCAATGGTTTAGCAGAAGTCACAAACCGTACCATTCTGGATGGCCTCAAAAAGAAAGTTGCCGAGAACAGAAAGAATTGGCCCGACATGCTTGATGGAATTCTGTGGGCCTACCGCACCACACCTAGAGAAGCCACACAGCAAACCCCGTACTCACTGGTATTCGGAATGGAAGCAGTCACTCCAATGAAAATGATGGAACCATCTCTCCGAACTCTGACATATTCCACCGACAACAACCGCGATGCACGTGCCGCTGAACTCGACCTCATCACAGAAGGTCGGGAGAAAACCCGCATACGCACCATGGAATATCAACGCAGAGTTAAACGTGCGTTTGACAAACACGTGGTACCTCGGGAATTCCAGCCAGGCGACCTAGTACTCAAAACTGTGGAAGCAACTGGCAAACATGTAAGCAAGCTCGCCCCCCAATGGGAAGGTCCTTTCAAGATCATTCGCCCACGAGGTAAAGGCGCTTATGAATTGGAAGACCCGAGTGGTTTCATACTTACTCGTCCGTGGAACACTTGCCATCTTCGCAAATTCTACACTTAATGTATGTCGTTTTTTATGTAGATTTTATATTTTTGTTTACCGCGAGGTACTCAGGGCGAGATAAGCCTTTGTTCTTTATTCAATGTAGTCACTTAGACCAAGATGCAAATTTTTTGTATGGCTCTAAGCTTTTATCAATATATATGGAATTATTTATGATTATGTTCACTTATTGGGTCCGAGATACATGAACGAAAGCCTTTTTTGGCAACGAAATTCGTCTCGGGTAATACCCCCGAGATACACAACTAATTAAATGTAGTCCTAAGGGACGACGACTGTTTTACCAGTAACATGAATTTTATTATGTCGAGAACATTTATCGAAAACCCATTGGGGTAACGCATACGTTCACGCGACGTACTTGTCCCTCCACATTGACCATTTTTGTCAAAAATAAAAAAAAGGGAGGCAAGGATATACAGTCAAGCCTATCCTGCTTGCTTACAAAACAAAAACAAAGCATGCAACCGAGATAAAATTGACATCAACTTTGGGCAAAGAAACATACGATAAAAATAAAACAAGTTACATCTAAAATTGTTCTGTTAAACCCCCACATCCCGGGGGTATCAAATACCATATTACACAAATCTCTGTTATAACCCCCACATCTCGGGGGTGCAAATAATAACAACCAGTTGACAATACAACACAATCCTGTTAACCCCCACATCTCGGGGGTGCCAATAAAACAGCAATCTTCAAACTCCTACATATCGAATGCACTGCTTGCCATCATCCTTCCTACAAACAAAACAAAAGGAATAAGATAAAGTGTGAAAGCAACATCTCGGCAATCACGATATTAGAAGTCTTTTACTTACAGATGTGGGAGCCTTTTCCGACTCGAGAACGTTAGCTCCACCATCACGAGGAAAGATAGAAGCAGTCTCCGGATCCTCTCCATCACCTTGCAAAGCAACGGGGTCCACCTCGACATTCGTCTCGGGGTCCACCTCGACATTCGTCTCGGGGTCCACCTCGACATTCGTCTCGGTATTCCTTATGTCGGTCTCATCTTCATCACTTTCATCAGAAGAACTATCGGAAGGAAGACCGTCATCATCTCCTTCAGCCTCATTATCGATGAGCTCGAGATGTTGAGGCCATTTATCTTTCGGCCAAGGATGAATAATTCTCCCACGAGGATGGTTTTCGAGTTCTAACTCCCTTTGGGCCGGAGTACCATCTGGATTCAACAGCACATCCTTTTTTATAACGAGCTTCTCGGGTTCCACTTTCGTAAAACCCATATGCTCGGGTTTAAACGGGTAAACCTTGGCCAATTCTCCCATGTAACAATACACGGTCTCCGTCATCACTTCTTGGCACGCGTAGGGGGCGGCCTGAGCAAAGGCCTGACTGCCCAAAAACTTGCTCAATGTTTTCTTCTTAGAACTCTTCATCTCGGCCTTTAGCCGAGCATTTTCCGATCTCACCTCCTCCACCTCTTTTACCTGGGCCTCGAACTTGGAGTTAAGGTCATCGACCTTGTCTTTGAACTCCTTAGCTTTACGCTTATAGCGCTTTGCCTTTTCTTCGTTTTCCTTCCGCTCTTTGTCAGCCCGCAAACCCACTATCCGCGCCATCTCGTATTTTGCCGAGGCAACGGCGGCTTCGCCAGTAGCTATCTTCCTTTCCCTTTCCTTTAATTGGGCCAACTTGACAAAATAGTCCCTCTCCATGATCGCCTTGTTGATCGCCGCTTGATCAGTCGTAATAGTAAGAGCACTGCGATTTTCAAGCGAATCTTTGAGGAACCCGAAGAAAACCCCGGCATCATGCAGCGACCTTAACACCTGACCGACAACTTGGTCAGAGTGCTCTTCGGCCCACTTCTTCTGATGAGCGGTTGTGGTCAGCCTGAAGGTTTCCCGAGAAAATGCGGCCTGGACCTCGGGATGCTCTTCTTCATCCTGTATGGTGGAGTATCCGGGGAGATACGCAAAATACTATCAGGGAATCCCTGTGAAATATGGGTCCCCCACACGAATCCGGTAGTTCGCCCCTGTTCAGATATACTCGACTTAAGATGCTCGGCGTGCTCCTTTGCGGGATCCCACACGTCGCGTGCCGCTTCTTCAATAATTCTTTCCAACTCTTTCTCAGCAGCTTTAACCCGAGATTGAGGTGTTTCCTTCGGGGGAATCCCAGACACCTCTAACACAGTATCGGACTGAACCTTTTGCTTTTTCGGCTCAGGTTCTTCTGCCTCGACTTCCTTCCCCTTCTCTCGCCTTGTTAAACGCACGGGAGGGTCGGCGGAAACTTCTTTCCTCTTCTGGGAACTCCCGAGCTTGGAGGAACCAGAAGCACTGCCCTTAGCTCCTTTGGTAGTTGCTGCAGTATTTGTGGTAGACTTGAGGCGAGTTGCTGCAGTCTTCGTAGATCCCGACTTTACGGTCTTAGGACCCTTGGAGAAGGAAGCCGGTGTTTGGGACGTCGCAACCTCTTTTCCTTTCACGAAGCCGTCCTCCGGGGTGTCGAAAACAAGAACAGGACGAGCGGCCTTCCAGGGTAGTGCCATAAACCCGCGTCCTACGATACAAAAATCACACCAGCATTAACAATTTATATATAACGTAATATGGTTGATAAACAGATGTGATACAAAGGTATATCGGGTACAAGTTAAAAACAAAGGACTAACTTGTGAAATATTCATCAAGAATTTCGATAGCCTCTAAATCAACTGATGTAGGAGGAGGAGGAGAATTGGGGACTAAATTTTCCTTTGTTAAAGGCCGCCATTCCTCCCGTATCTGGTGGAAGCAAGGCAACTCCTTGGGATTCACGAGATATACCCAACCTTGATTTCAATCGTCCGCCTTGGACAGCCTTTCAAAAAGCGCGACTTTACCACGCTTCCGAATTGCAAGATGGCTCTCGTTGTTATATATAGGAGAGAAGTAGTGAAAGAACAACCCCACACTCGGGAAATATTTCTCCAACTCGGGCATATAATCAAATAAATATTTGAAGCTCATGAGATAACACCAGGTGGGTGCAGTTAACTGAGCAGGAGCCACATCGAGATGTCGTAACACCTCGCGAACGAACCTAGACACTCGTACTTTAAAGCCGCATTTAGGCATTTTCCAATATATACACATCCCGCGACTCCAGTCATGCGCTCGGTCATTTGGACCAGGGGTTGTCAATTTAAGCGCATGTCGTGGATATTCTGCTCTATCAGCTTCATCTACGAGTTCCTCGTAAAATGCATCAGCATAAGCTTGATATTGGACAACTAGTTTAGGAGTAATACCAGCAGATACTGGAAAATCCAAGTCGCTATCATGACCATCTCGGGGGGGGGACATCTTCCTTGGCTTTTTTCTTCCTGGGCTTCGTAGACCCGCGAGACGTTCCCAATGGGGCTACTACGAGCTCACCCCGAGATGAATTACCTTCATTCCCGTCACAACATTGTTCTTCCTCAATGTCTTCCGGCATTACATCGGAATGAGGAGGCAACATGCCATATAGACCCTTGCCCTTACCAGGACGGGGGGGCAAGTGACATAACTGGGACGGTTCCCCCGAAGTAGTGGGCGACGAATCCCGAGATCCTTCTAGTTCCCCGGCCATTTCTAAATTAACGAAGAAACAGGATTGGCTTAGGTAACCGCTATCCTTTATTTCTAAGGTACTACATTTACCGACTTATCAAGGCTAGATCATTAGTCCCAGCCTTGACAACATTACCATGCATATGTGATCACTACATCATTATTAACCTCGGTAATGATCATACACAATTACAGATAAAATTAATTGATATACGGTCGACTACCGAGATGACAAAAAATCTATTATTACCTTATATTGAAGTTCGCAACTCGATCTTCGTCCAACGTTTTTCCCGAAGTTATCTAAAAAGCTCTCAACTCTCTCTGCTAACACCGAGATTATATTCGTTCTTTAACTCCGAGGTTGAGTTGCTGAAGATAAACGATAATGAAAGGCTGGGTCGGGAGAGGGATATATATAAGGGTCTCTAGTTTTCCCGCTCAATACTCGCGCGAATTTCGAAACGAAGCCGCGAAACGACGCGTTGCCACCCTTCATCATGGCGACGCCTCGTTTTCCGCGCATCGGACTCAAACCGAGTTGACAGATGCCAGGTGTCGTATGGGGATTACGCCGTAACCCTGTACCTCTGACGGATTTGACGGCTGATTTGATGGCTGACGACGGTTAGCGGAAGACGAGGCGTCGAAATAATTAATGCCGACGTACTATATATACTACCTCCGTCTCCCTTTAACGGGACATCCAACGATCCCAACTATACCGTCCAACTCAGATCATAATAAGATGGCAACTAATAAAAATATGAAGAACGAGGTTAAGGAGGAGAAAGAAGACATTCCAATGCCACACGCATCTCCCCAACATCGGGACCCCGAGATCAACATCGAGCAACCCCCGATTAACTGGAGGGAAGAAGAAGACCCGTTGGCATGGGATAAGTGTGCCATTTGCAGAACCCGAGGGAACTATCGATACATGTTCCATTGTGACGGATGCGAAGAAGCTTTCCATCCCGGATGTCTGGCCCGCAGATCACCTCGGAACCATGATGATCCCCGCTTCACATCCTTCACCTGCAGGAGATGCCAGGATCAAGAACGCCGGGTCAAACGCTCCCGCCTTGAATAGCAGTAGTCATATATAGAATAGCGCGGGAATAGCCCGCCTTTTGTTAAGTGTTAACTTTTCAATTTTACTCATATGTATTATCTCGTAACATTCAGCCGAGATCTTTATCTCGTGTTGTTTTAATTATTCTATATGTTTTTTCGCATATGCATTTCATTCCTGCTTAAACATGAGTCGGTTTAATTATCTCGTAAAATACGCCGAAAGCTTGTCATGTCGTACAACTAACACAACGCCCAATGACATTTATGGCTAGTAGCTGGCGGCTACCTATTTAGGCAATATGGCCCACATCATTTATGGCAATATTTTCTCTAAACGACTATAAATACCAGACTCACCATACGGTAAAAAGCTTATTTTTTACTCTGCACCTTTTACCATCCCTTAAAACCTCCGAGATGCCTTTCAAAAGAGTTGTTTCCAAGAACAAAACTCCCCTTGATCATGGTCATAGCCGTGATGTCGAACCATCGAGGCACGGCCACAACATACCTCCCCTTACTCCTCAACATTCTCGGGACACAGTACGGGCCCTATCTCGGCCTGAGAGATGGACCCTCCTCCAACATTTTCCCGAGAAAGATTTGGATTGGATGCTCGCGAATGAGGACCTACAAATCAGTGACTTTATTGACTTCACCCTTGCTAGCGCACCCTTGTTCACCAAGGAAGACGAGAACAACATTTATAAGTTCAATCTCGAGCCCAAGTTGCGTAGGTGCATCCTTTGCCGCAACAAAGAAGACAAACACGAGATGGTGAAATGTCGGGGATGCTGTAAGTGGAGTTGCTTCACCCATTACGACATCCAAGGTCGGTCAGACCCCCGACGTCGGTTTTGGAAATGTCCTGGGTGCTTATCACGCAACCCTGGAGGTCCAACATTACACACCGCCACCGAACCCGAGCTCATATCGGATAACCTCTTTGAGGATACCGACAATGAGAGGGTGTAAGTGTGATTTTCAACTTAGAGAAACGACATCACGCCCGTCTCTTTGCAGAGCATGAACAACGTGGTGCTTGGCAGGCGTGCCAAATAGAAGTGGAAACATACTTCCAGGCACGGCGTTAACTCATGTCTCATGTTCAAATTTAGATAGGCGTTGTATGATTTCGATATTTTACTCGATCGAGGCGTTGTATGATTTCGATGTTTTCTTATATATTCATGCTTTTTTCTGCTGTTACAATATCAATGAATCCTTATCATTTCTAAAATTCACTTCTTTTACTAACCTTTGACTAACTCGGATACCATGTCACCTAAAAAAAAAAAAAAAAAATGAATGATAAGTATGTTGACACATTAACTGTCGGATATGTACCGAGATTAACACATTAATTGTTAAATATAAAGCAAGACATGTATCCGACATATGCCACATCCGAGTTATTACTGCATGACTAATACACTAAAGTCGGTGTTAAAAATCCTCGACACTAAGTACGCTTAGTTGTCCCAGGTTATTCATTATGATAACACATTTACTTCGGGTTACGTGTCCGGGGTAATTACCCGACATGTTTGGACTTGGCTAGTGCATCACTAACACAGATAACATTTAATAAAGTATATTTTATCCACCCTCAAGTCGAAAGCATCTCGCCGATACATTCCGACTTCGGGGGCTAATGATAGGGCCATGTTCCACAGGCCCTTTTACTTATTCCAAACTGGGCCATGAAAGACTGGGATTCGGACCTTAACAAGGCCAACCCGACGTAATATGAAAAAGCCCAAAAGCTCGTCAAGCCGGGGCCCAACATGCCGATCCCAAACCAGAGCTTTAATGCAGGCCCAAGCCAACCGACATACGGGATAGCCGGGAAACGGCTGGGTTAATACCCACGTCCCAGAAACGGCTGGTTTAATGCCCACGTCTTGATAACGGACGATATAACTGCCCACGTTCTCCCATAAACGCCCGAGATGGCAGTTATGGCTAGACTATATAAGGCAGTGATCCCCATGAAACAGGGGACGGAATTTTGACTAAGAGAGAGATCATACAGGTCAGAGTCCGAATCTCTCACAATCCACCCCGAGTTCCTTACTCGAACCACACCTCGGCCTGCCACCCCTTGGTAGGACGAATCCAGTTAGCCCAAAACTTCCATACGGCCTCATCTCCCGAGATAGGGCGTATCACAATGAAACATCGATGTTTTATTAGCGGGTAGTGCTAAAGAAACATCGGTGCGTCGCTGATGTTTTTATAATGAAACATCGATGTTTTATTAGACTTAGCATTGTCAATTAAGCAGGGTAGTGCTAAAAAACATCGGTGTGTCGCTGTTATTTTTGCAATAAAACATCGATGCACTTCTGCTGTCGATAGGCCGTGCATAAAGCATTGGTGCGTCATCAGTGTTTTTGCACGAAAACATCATTTTTTTAACTTTAAACGGCCATAACTTTCGCTAGAAAACTCGGATTTGCACGTATAACCGCAATTCGGAAAACTTGGGACGAGACGGGGGCAATGGTGCTCTGGAGATCACCCACCCCCAGGGGACCGGCGGAATCATAATTGCAAAAAAACATCGTTTAGTGCCTCAAAAATTGAGTTAAAGTTTTTTATCATCGGTAGACACACAACGACCCGTATGTGGCTAGTGATAGTGTCATATGCAGCATAGTGAAATTGTTAAAAATTAGTACCTCAAGAAAAATGTAGTTTAGTGTTCGCATGCGGCTAGTGGATTTAATTTGACAATAACCAGCATCCTAAAATTGAGTATCTTTCATTTTGTAATTATTGTAATTTATAATTTAACGTAATTTAGTGTAATTTAGCGTAATTTAACATAATTTCAAGTAATTTAGCTATTTTAGTTTAAATATACTACTTGATAGGCCCATATGCCAATGGCCCTTAAAAGGCCCAGGCCTGACCCAACTAAACATCTCTAGATCAAAGTCCACAATAAACAGGCCCAAAACAGACCGCGGCCCAGAAATTACTCGGGATTCGGACCCCCTCCCGGGGCCAACCCGAGATCAGAAATCACTCGGGATTCGGACCCCCTCCCGGGGCCAACCCGAAGTCAGAAATCACTCGGGATTCGGACCCCCTCCCGGGGCCAACCCGAGATCAGAAATTACTTAGGACTCGGACCCTCTCCTGGGGCCAGCCTGAGGCGAAGCACAAACCGAGACTCCGAGCCCTCTTAAGGGCCCGCCCGGAACTGAGCACAACAACGCTCAAAGCCCAGCGCGCCGAACAGCCCAGAAAGGTTGAACACGCGACCTTGCGGTTCGGCTTGAGACTGACTACGCAAACTTTATAGCCTAATATGCGGACACCCTCAACAGTGTGCGAGTCTTTGTCATTAATGCTGACAAGACCCCGCTACAGTAGGGCATACCCTATATAAGGCAAAGAACCCCCCAGAAAAGGGGATCGCATTTACCACATTCTGAGTCTGGAGAGGTATCAAAAAGGGTTAGAGCGTTAATACCCCTCCGACTCCCTGCGTGTACGCCATCCCGACCCGCATCGCCCAAGGCGAGACGGGCCGCGCGATTAGCACCCAATCCCCGCACGGCCTGCTTTCCAGAAACGGGGCGTGCCTGCACTCTACTGGACCGAGTCCAAGTACGGCCCGGCCCCTTGGGGAAGGGACGTATCAACCACCGTGGGGCCCCCAGCCTCAACTGAGCAAGATGACTTCCGTAACCAAACAGACCGACTTGGGTAAGATTGCTTCCGAGGAGGCAGCTCGGCGGACGGAACAATCTAACCGACGAACTGAGAACGTGAAGCCCCCGACCGACCTAACCTCGGGTGTTCGACCCAAAGAGCCCTCGAAGAAGACTCCCCGAGATGACCCGACTGTGGGGGCAACGAGCAAAAACCCCCTCGCCAAATTGGGTCAGAAGACTCTTAACCCGGCCATCCCGCCGGACCCCTCCTTGGGAATGCCCCTCGAAGGGATACCGGTTAACCCATCCGGGATAAACTTGGAGTCCCTCGGAGTTTCCACACCAATAGTAAGGCCGATCGACTCGACTATAGTGACCGCCCAGACCACCGGGCCAATCGGTTCGACCCCCCAAAACACACAAAACCAGATGATTTACACCCAGTACCACTCTCCGTATGTTCCACCGTATGTGTACCCACCTCCTTACAACTATCCTCCATACCCGCAATATGCCTCTCCATACCCACAGTACCAAACTGCCCCCTTAGCACAATACCCTCCCCAGGCCGACCCCAACCTACCATACTATCCCCAAACTCCCACCTCAGCACCCGGGGTACGAATGATTCACCCCCCACCGCCTGTAGTACAATTGATCCGAGCTGGACCTGGATCGAACAACCCAGAGCCCAGTCTACATAACACGGACGGTGGTTTTGACAATCCTGACCCCGAACTTGAGACCCTGATAGGCGAGGGAGAAACGAGACAGGGTGGTGGACCAAGACGGAGGTTATCCTTCAGGGCCGAACGGCAAGAGAGCGAAGGCTCGTCCGCGGCGGCCAGCTCGAGAAGGAGCACCGGCCGAGCGAGAACAGAGCGGACTCGAGAAGGCCCCACCAAACACACCGAGGAACGGTCTCGTCACTCGAAGAAAGACGATCAGTCCCACCACTCGAGGAAAGATGATCAGTCTCGCCACTCGCGAGAAGAGCGTCGCCGAACACCCCCTAAGAGGCGACGAAGACCACTCACCCCACCGGAGGCGGCAGGAGTAAATATGGCAATGATAGACACAATGATCAAAAAAGGGGTGGAGAAAGAGATAGCTAAGAGGGAGAGGAGGAGAGCAGGGACTCGTTCCGGGTCGACGAATATTTTGGAAGGACCATTAGCCCCGGAACTTTACAAGGCCCCCATGGGTGACTTCAAATACCCCACTGACCTTCCCTGTTTTCAAGGTAGCGGAGATATCCAGGACCCCCAGAACTTTGTATACGGGTTCTACGAAAGGCTCCGACTGCATGGAGCATCGGACGCTGTCGCGTGTCGCATTTTCACCACTTGTTTGACTGGGGAGGCCTGGGGAATGGTACATGAGATTAAGGCAAGGATCGATAAAAACCTTTGATCAACTGTCGAGAGCTTTCCTGACCCGCTACGACATGCTCCGGCCCCCACGAGCGACATGTGACTCCCTGTTGAAGTATGTTCAGGGACCCCAAGAAACAACTCGGACTTTCGTAAATAGGTTCGTGAAGGCCTCTAGGGAGGTCCGAAACTACAGTGAGGACATCGCCCTGGCGGCCATACTGAATGGACTTTGGCAAGGAGGACCGGGCACTCTCCGGTATGATGCCCGAAAAAGAGAATTCAAGAGTTTACCAGAGCTCTTGGCTTTTGCCGAAGGGTACATCCGGGCCGAGGAGGATGCTGTCCAGTCCGCCAGGCCGCGGTCCAGATCCCCAAAACTGCAGCAACGCGGCCGGCAGCCCGACAGCGGCCCGTCTCGAAGACGAGAACCACAAAAGAGAAATACCCAAGAAGAACGGCGCAAAGACGGCAGAGAGGGCTACCGACCCCACTACGTGTGGTATGCCCCTTTTATCAAGAAGAGGAGCGAAATGTACCTAGTAATAAAGGACATGCCTGATGTCCCGAGGCCGCTACGCAAGCGTATTTTCGAGAAAAAGGACGGGACTGCGAGGTGCTTGTTCCACCGTTTCAATGGACACACCACAGGGGAATGCCTCCAGCTGAAGGACGTGTTGGAAAGGATGGCAAGGGAAGGAAAGTTGATCGAATATATAGTGCCAGAGTTTTTCCAAAAGTTTGCGAAAGAGTACAATGGGGAGGTCCAGGACAAAAAGAAAGCCTCCTATCGGGATGATTACAAAGAGCGTGAACACTCGGGACCCAAGCCCGACGAGGGCAAGGGAAAAGGACCGGGAACATCAGGCAGGCGGCCGAGTATAGAAATCAATGTTATTAGTGGAGGACACAGGGTGGCGGCTCCCGAAAAACACAACCGAACCACCATCAAGCCGTACCCTACCATACTGAATATCGACAGGCCCCTTGAAAGAAAGAGACCCCGGATGGATGAAGCCATATGCTTTTCCGAGAAAGACTTTGGCACCGTGATATGGCCTCACGATGACCCCGTAGTATTGAGACTCAAGATAGAGGAGTTTGGAGTCAAACGAATCCTCGTGGATACGGGGAGCTCGGCTGATATCCTGTTCCTCTCAGCTTTCGAGAAGATGGGAATGCAGCTGGGCGAGTCACGGAGAAAAGTAACACCACTAGTGGGGTTCACGGGCGATTCCCTCCGGCCAAAAGGGGTCGCCCAACTGAAAGTGACGTTTGGATCTTCGCCCCGCACCACCGAAGTTATGGTAGACTTCCTCATCGTGGACGCCCCGTCCGCCTACAATGCAATCCTTGGTAGGAGCACTTTGAACAAGATCGGAGCCATAGTGTCTTCCCCCCCACTTGAAGATCAAATTCCCTACCAACCATGGTGTGGGGGAGGAGTGTGGGCAGCAACAGGTGGCTCGGGAGTGCTATCAAACCTCCCTCGGAGGACAAGGAGGGGCGGTCCATCAAGTGGACGTGAAAGCAAAAACGAGATCAGGTCTCGCTAGCCCACGCTTGCAATCCAGCAGAGAGTTCTTACCCCCGAACACACCCATGGTTTTGGATCCCACTGACAAAGAAGAGTTGAAGACATCCCTTGAGCCGGCCGATGAGGTTGACCAGGTCGACCTCGGTGACGGCAAAATCCTGAACATCGGTAAGGCCGTCCAGGGAGGTGCAAGGAAGAAGTTGATTGACTTCCTCCGGGAAAGCCTGGCAGTGTTTGCTTGGACCGCCGCAGACATGCCTGGAATCCCGGGATCTATAGCCGAGCACCGGCTACACGTCAAACCGGGCGCGAAGCCTGTGGTACAGAGAAGAAGAAACATGGGGGCCGAGAGGCGTTCGGCAGTAAAGGCCGAGGTAGCCAAGCTATTAGAAGCTGGTTTTATTAGAAACGTGACTTGTCCGGAATGGTTGGCGAACCCTGTGCTGGTGAGAAAAGCGAACGGGGATTGGAGAATGTGTATAGACTACACTGACTTGAACAAGGCGTGCCCTATGGACCCTTTCCCCTTACCCAAGATCGACCAACTGGTAGACTCCACCTCCGGGCACGCATTCTTGAGCTTCATGGATGCGTTCTCGGGGTACAATCAGATTAGAATGTGCCCAGAAGATGAGGATAAAACTGCCTTCACAACCCACTCCGGGTTATACTGTTACCGCGTGATGCCCTTCGGTCTGAAGAATGCAGGGGCTACCTTCCAAAGAATGGTGAATAAGGTGTTCCACGAGCAAATAGGTCGGAACGTAGAAGCCTATGTAGATGACCTCCTAGTCAAGAGTATGTCCGACCTGGATCACGTTCGAGATCTGCGCGAGACCTTCGCTACGCTCAATCAAGCGGACATGAAACTCAACCCTAAGAAGAGTTTCTTTGGCCTAACGGGAGGGAAATTTCTCGGATTTATGGTGTCCATGAGAGAGGCATAGAGATACACCCGTCCAAATCACAGGCTATCCTAGATATGAAACCTCCCCGAAACCTCAAGGAACTCCAGTCGCTTACAGGCCGGCTGGCAGCGTTGAACAGGTTCATCGCCCGGTCGGGCGATGTCTGCTTCCCTTTCTTCAAGGCAATGCGTAAGTCAGCCAGATTTGAATGGACAGAGGAATGTGCGATGGCTTTCGACAAAGTGAAAGGGTACCTGGCTAGCCCGCCCTGCCTCAGCAGACCCATAGAAGGAGACACCTTGGTTGTGTACTTGGCCACCACCAACCATGCGGTCAGTGCCGCGTTAGTGCGGGAAGAAGGACGCGAGCAACAACCCATATATTTCGTGTCCCATGTGCTTCGGGATGCCGAGACTCGGTACACACAGCTAGAGAAGGCGGCCTATGCCCTTATCATCGCGGCAAGAAAACTGAGACCGTACTTCCAATCTCACCCAATCAAAGTATACACTGGAGTGCCCCTGAAGAAGGCTTTTGCGAACTTCGATTCCTCGGGTCGCGTGCTAGCTTGGGCGCTTGAACTAACGGAATTCGATGTTACGTTCCACCCCCAGAGTGCCATAAAATCACAAGTGTTTGCGGATTTTATCGCGGAGTACTCAGGGGCCCCGGATGACTTAGAAGGCAAGTGGACGCTTTATGTCGACGAAGCCTCCTCCCATCAGGGAGCGGGGGCAGGAATTGCTCTCACAGGCCCCCAAGGAGAAACACTCAACTACGCACTCCACTTCCAGTTCCCCGTAACTAATAACACTGCCGAGTATGAAGCCATGATAGCAGGCCTCAAGTTGGCCGCGGGGCTGGGAGCCCGACAAGTCCACCTCCACAGTGATTCCGAACTGGCGGTTAGGCAAATTAACGAAGAATGCCGTGTGCATGACGACCAATTGCGGCAATACCGAGAGCAGTTTCATTCTTTAAAGGGACAGTTTGATAAGGTGGTGATAGAACATGTGTCCAGAAACCAGAACTGTCAAGCCGACGCCCTCTCTAAACTCGGGGCCGCAGGAAACCTCGACAAGGACCGCCCCGTGATAGTAATGGACATCCCCGAGTCGAGTATTTCGGATGGCGTCAAAGAAACCTGTGTTGTCAATAAGCCCGAAGATACCTGGTACGCCCCCATGTGGGCCTACCTTACCTCGGGAACCTTACCCGAGGACCCACTGGAATCCCGGAGACTGAAGAAAATTGCCCCTTTATACTCTATCTATAACCATCAGTTATACAAAAGGGGATACGCCCGGCCATGGCTTAAGTGCATCGGAGAGAAGGATGCTCAGGCAATGCTGGAGGAAGTCCACGAGGGACTCTGTGGTAGCCATCAAGGAGCGAAAACTCTGGCCAAGAGAGTCCTGCGTGCAGGATACTATTGGCCCACAATGCAGCAAGACGCGGCCAATATGGCGCGAAAATGCGAAAGGTGCCAATATCATTGCCGATTGTCCAGCGTCCCAGGTTACGACATGATCACAATCTCGGGAGCTTGGCCCTTCGACCTCTGGGGGATCGACATCCTAGGTCCTTTTCCTATGGCTGCCCAACAACAAAAATGGATTATAGTGGCCGTGGAATACTTCACAAAGTGGGTCGAAGCCAAAGCACTAACCCACATCACGGCCGAAGCCGCTAAAAATTTTATATGGCAGAATATCGTGTGCCGTTTTGGCATACCACACGCACTAATCTCTGACAACGGCACGCAGTTCAATGCAGATGTCACCATGTCCTTCCTGGAGAAGTTAGGTATCCGCAGCAACTTTACTTCGGTTAGCCACCCTGCTAGCAATGGTCTGGCCGAAGTCACCAACAGAACTATTCTGGATGGATTGAGGAAGAAGGTGGCCTCCAATAGGAAGAATTGGCCCGGCAAACTGGATGAAATACTTTGGGCGTACAGAACCACCCCCCGTGAAGCCACGCAACAGACACCGTACTCCCTTGTATATGGCATGGAGGCCGTCACACCTCTCGAACTCGTTGCACCCTCCCTCAGGATGACGGCCTACTCCACAGAAAGCAACCCAGAGGCACGAGCCACGGAACTCGAGCTGGCACAAGAACTCCGAGATAAGGCCCGCATCCGAACCACAGAATATCAGCGAAGGATCAAACGCGCCTTTGATAAACGAGTGTCTCCCCGGACATTCGAACCGGGTGAACTAGTACTCAAAAGGGTCGAGGCTGCCGGACAGCATGTTGGTAAGCTTCAACCCAATTGGGAAGGCCCCTTCCAGATAATTCGCGCCTGTGGCAAAGGAGCCTACGAACTCGAAGGTCCCGACGGACGAATGCTCGCCAGACCCTGGAACATCGTCCACCTTCGGAAATTTTATGTTTAAAAAAAAAAAAAGAGAGAGGTAGTAGAACAGGCATAGCAGCGGACAGGCCGCTTGTAAAAATGTAATCATTAGCTTTTGTATCTTTTTGGGACCGACATGAGAATGCCCATGTAAGGTCAGGGGCGCCGGTGCGATATTATAAGCACGGCCCGGTACCTTGTACTTTTGGACCACCAACACGGGAACGACCGTGTATGGTCGAGGGCGTCGGTGCGATACTATAAGCACGGCCCGGTGTTTGTCATGTTGACTAACAAATTTGGGGACCCGACGGCACGCAATTGCCGTCGGGATCCCCCTACAACTGATCATAACAAGGACAAACAAAAGCCCACGGGCAACTAATGTTCAACAAAAAAGAAATTATTGCACTAAAAGAGGATAAACGAAAGCCCAAGTGGCAACGAATGCCTCAGCAATAAAACAACGTTTCTTATGACAAAAAAATAAAAGCCTACGGGCAACAAAGGTTTCGCCAACAATCACCATATCAAGATTCGGACCAAGGACCTTAGAGCATAAAACAGCCCGAAACAACTTTTCCGTAACAGCGAACGCGCGCTAACCGTGGAAAGTCCGGACGAGTACACGCTATGCGCCCCGCAAGGAAAACTCGCGCTAGTCTCAGGTCAAAGGTCTTGAAGAGAGGAGCACCAAGACAATCTTTCAAAAAGATTACAGGCGCGAGTCACAAAAGTGCGAACGAAAACTCTGCAAAGAGAATGCACATGACTCACAAACAGGCGCGAGTCACGATAGTATGAACAGATACACGTGACTCCCGAACATGGCAAAACAGGCACGAGTCACAAAAGTGCGAACGAAAACTCTGCAAAGAGAATGCACATGACTCGCGAAACTAAAGGGACGGTTATGCAAAAAGCAAACGAAAATCCTAATGGGATAATGAACGCGCATAACCCTGCCTCGGGGAGATACAATAACGGAAACCCGCGGGGTAACGAAAAAATCTCTCCGAGGATCCCGACACACAGCGTAAGCGAAAGCCCGACGGGGCAACGAACACGCACAAACCGGATAAACATTCCGTCGTTCTGCAAGACAACGAGCTTGCTTATCCAATAGGCGCAAACAAAAGTCTTGCGGAATGAGCGCGAATAATCTACTGGCCTTGCGAGTGTAGGGCGCAGAAAGTTGCACAGCTGTTGGTATGGGAAGGTGTGTGCATGTGTATTTAAATGTCTCGTGGTTCAATGCTCTCTGTTGATTAAAGAACATCGAACTCGAAACATTCATTTCTTTCTTTCCGCTATTCCTTCTGGTTCACCCTCGACGGACCTACGAATCGCGATCGGTCCATCGAGAGAGTTTAATGATTGTGGGGACGTTTAACTCCCAGCGGGCGCAAGCCCCCGCTGTTAATTACATCAGATGGCCCTCCCAAGCCATGCTGAATACCTCGTTCATTCCAGGATTTATGCCTATTTGTTGTGAATTGAATAAAAGGGCTAAAAGGGGAAACTCATGTACTTGATTTTCGTGTGTTTCTTTGATTTACCATTGTTTTAGGTATTTAATTAATGTGCATGCATGAGGTGTAATGATTATCGTTAAAATACCTTTATTACACATTTTTATTTATTTATAAACATATTTGTACTTGAGAAGATATATTTATGCTTTATTTACACCTTTTTATTTAAAAAAAAATGATTGAAATATGAAGAAGAAGGGTATTTTCGTCATTTCAGGGTCTGGTTAACGTTTGGACATGTTCAATTTTGGTTTAGAAAGATAGAGGATTCAATTTGGGTTCGTTTGGAGGTGGTTTGAGTCGATTCGGACTTAAAATGAAGAAGTTATGACCAAAAAGGACTTATTCGTAAACATTTATATTTTTTTAGGGGGCATATGTACAAAGCTGGAGGGGTGTGGGTTTGTAATTCGGGTTTTAGACAGGGTTTCATGTGAAATTTGGGCCTCTAAGGGCTTATTTGTGAGAGTTTTGTGCTGTCAGGGGCCTTTTTGTAAATTCACAGGGGCTTCGCTGCAAATATTGGGAAATCAGAGGGGGTTTTCCATAAAAAGGGGATTGATTTATAATTTTATTTATTGTTTGGGCTTTAAGATTCGGGTTTTTGGGTCTCTTAGATTCGTGTATTGGGCTTTAGGATGTGGGCTGTGCTTCAGGATTCGTGCTGGCCATTTGATGTGTATTCTGGACTTTAAGACCCGTGCTGTCATTCAAATCCCATCATGGCGCCAGAATTGAGGGTCTCAGGTTGTGTTAAGATCCGTGCAGCAGTTTTATTGGATTTCTACTTATACTTAGCAATTCAACCTTTAAAAATTCATATCAATTTGAAACAAAGTCAGAAAAATATGATCTTTATGTCTATTTTGTGTGTTTTGAAATGTTCTATCTAATTATGATGTTTATTTTATGTTTTGATTTTTTTCTGTCATTCGGTACTGCCCATTTTTCAACAGCAGCCCCTTTTTATTTAAATGCTGTTTTTTCTATTTTTGAACCTGAACTTTGAAAATTCGTATAAAATCGAAATATAATCAGAAAAGTGCAAACTTGGTGTCCATTTTGTGTGTTTTGAAGTCCCCTATCTAGTGGTGAAGTCCATTTTTTATTTTGGTACCTGTACCGGTCCAGAAGGTACTGTTTACCAGAGAAGGTCATTTTGGCAATTTTGAGTGCTTTTATTGTGTCATTGGTGCATGCCTTGTAGTGTAATATTGGTCCATTGTTCCAGAGGGTACTAGGGACTGATTTAGAATATTTACAACTAATTCCATGAATTAAACATCATTTTTAGGGACTTTTCATGGCCTTTGTTGCTATATCTTTGGTACCAATGAACAAAAGGGAAAGGAAAAAAATCCAAAAATTCCGAAAATGGTGCCAAAAATCTGCCAAAATGTGGTTTTATGCAAAGAAGCCCCTGATTTTGTTTAAAATCATGTTTTTGATGTTTTTTGAAGAACATGTCATTAGGTTTAGAGATGCAAACATCCAACTTGTCATTTGTTTACACTTCAAACCTTCCATCTTCCATCATTTGCATATATTTGGAATATTTAATTTCCTTTAGCATATTGGCTTAGGAAATCAAGTATTCTTCCATACACAAATGGATCTAAAAAGGGAGGGTCATTGAAATATCACAAGTTTAAAGCACAAATGACATATCATAGCCAAAGCTAATATCATTTAATACTTTAGACTTCAATTTCTCCCCATTTGCACATAGTTTTTAATTGTTGCCAATATTCATGCATGTAAATGCACTAATTATTGACTAAATTAATCCCTTTGCACAAATAGGCCCTTTGATCATTTAGGTTGAGAGAATAATAGGGGAGACCTCATGGCTCAACCCTACTACCTCTTGTGTTTAATTTTCTTTTGTTGTCACTTTATTGTTCTTTTAACATCCTCACAAAATAATTAATATAGTTTTCATATGAAGGGAGACCTCATGGCTCAACCCTCATACTTCTACTATTTAATTATTTCTAGAAGAAATTAAAAGAGTTTAGAGAAAGGAAAAAAAAAATATCAAAGATCAAAACTTTATTATTTTTATTTCATAAACTCCAAATAAAAGAGATGATAAAATATTAACATATATAAATATTAATACTTATATATATATTTATATATATTTTCATGCAAAGTAAATAAAAAGGTAAGAAGAATCACATTTTTTATTATTATTTCATGAAAGATGCAAAGAAAGGAACTAAAAAGGGAAAATATATTTTTATTTGATCCTCAAGTTACATATTTCATTTTTTGTTCATCCTAAGATGAACTAGAAACTATGCAACTCTCACATCCATGATTTTTGAAGGTTTTAGAAATAAAATAAAAGAGGAAGAGGTGAGGGATAAAGCTAAAGTAATGAAGAACAAACAAGAAAATCATCAAAAAACCCTTCTTTATTTCGATTAAAAACAGAATATTTACAGAACATTGCTCATCAAGAGCCTTACATTACATAGGTATTAATTACCTATTAGCCTTGCTTAAGAAAACTTCAAGCTTCTAACCTAGCCTTGGTGTAAAAATGGGGTTTTCTCTCTTGTTTCTTGCTCAAAGGTTTCTGGAGAAGAAGAAGTGTGTCTTTGCTGTTTAATTGAGGTGCCTTATAATGGGCAATATTAGGGTTTTCGGTTTGCTGCCTGCTGATGTGTCTTCTGCAGTGCCCACCAGGTGTTTGATCAAGGGCCTGGATCAATTAACATACTCTCAAGTCTTCTTACATGGCCAGGGTATCCAATATGGGTATAACATGCCACCTATTCACATATGGAGCAATCTCAACCGTTGGATTAATGTTAAACATAGTATACCATCTAATGGCCATTGATCAACCGGCCACATGAGGCAATGCTTGTCTTTAGTGCCCCTGCGTCTCTGGAGCCGAACCTTCCATCTTGGTCATCTCCCATAGGCTGCATGGCACGCGTCCTAGGGACCGTTTGGAGTATTAACAGCTGTAGAGGCCGGTGTACACTGCACCGGCGGTATGCCGAGCTCATTATACCATTTCTCTTGATATTAATGCGTTGGACATGAAATAAGCGCCAAGTAGCATCGCCATACAGTGTTTAATGTGTTCCAGGGCACATCATACCCTTTCTCTAAGCCAATTCGTTGTATCCCGATCACACCCGAGCTGCACCAAGCCATGTTCGTGTGTCAGTTTAATTCAATGCATTTCTAACTCAATTAAGGCCTCCAATAGCGTCGTGAAGGTCCATTTATCGTCCCTTCCAAATCTCAGAGCCCAATTTGAAGTATAATTATAGTTTCACATTTTTGCATTTGCCCAATTTCCGGCCGAGTTATGAATTGAAGGAAGGAGGCGTGAGAAAGGGCATAGGCAGAGAAGAGAAGGGAGAAAGGAAGGCATTACAGGCTTTGGGGTAAGCTCTCGGGTTAAGCATCCATTTTACCGAATTTATTTCTTCAAAAATCCTTCTCAAGGGCTCGGGTCGAAGGAGGAAGAGGGACCTGGGCAAGGGGCCCCACCTGTCGGCCTCTATTTCCCCTTTTAAATCTTTAGTTTCTTTTAACTGGGCTCGGTGCTTAGTGAACCATGCTTTAACTTGTATGCGGTGCACGGTACACAGAGTACATGCGGATTGAAGGGGTCAAGTCCCCTTTGTTTTAAAAACTCGCGACATTTAGCCACGGATGCGTGGTCGCGGTGCATGGTGAACCCAGGGACTGTTAGTTCGGTTCACGCAGTTAACTCCTTGTGCTCCGGGTTCGCTCAAACCACAGGTCTAGCGAAAAATGGGATTGAGCCCTTGACAGGTGGGCCCGGGGTCATTGATATTCGCTTGGTAGCATCAATTTGCACTCAGAGTGCTTAGTGTAATTGCTAGGGGTACCCTATGCCATGTGGCACCAATCAGAGCCTCCTGTTTTGTAAATTTAATATTTTTCTAAACATTTTGAGTTAGGGAACGTGCCATATACCAAAATTCATGATTATTTGAGTAGATTTTAATCATGATCCTGATTTAATGGATTTCATTCCCTATTTTATGGTGTTATGTCAAATTAAAGCATGATTAAATCTTTAATTGACCAACTTGTGTAGTTAAATGGCACCCTTGTCCAAATAACCATAATCTTAACATTTTAGGGTCAAACAAATGCCCCCCACCTGGGTGAGGTGTGAAGACCTTAGTATTGAACAGCTTAGCCAGGTGCCCCCAGTGTTCCCTTTGAACTTCATGGAATTCTTCCTGAGTTGCTTTTCTTGTCTGAATCTCAGGTATTTGAACTCCATATTGGGCATTGAGCTCGGAAGCGGGTCTGATCATCTTCTTCGATCACATCTACTTCAAAAAGGTATGTTATCTTTATCTCATCTTACTAGTACTTGCATGGTTGGGTGAGGGCTGAATGTGCGTTCTTCGGGGTTTGCCCGAGCAATCGGTCCTTTGCTTGTGCATTGGGGGCTTCAGACAGTGACTGTACTCCAAACTCACATTCATGGGGAAAACCTGTCTGACCGAGGAGGGATTACAGACAGGGGAACTTTATCTCTGATCTAGTATGGGAACCATGCGGGTAACTTGCAAAATTGAGGGTTTAGATAAAATGGCCTTCTGGTTGTAGGTATAATCTCAGGTTTTGATCCAGTTTTTTCTTGTGTGCTTCTCTTTGGGGCCTTTGGCTAACCAGGGTTGGTTTTAGCTGTATCTCGGGGTCTTCTTGGCATATCAGGTTGGGATTTGGTTTTGGTTGTAGTTTAAAGTCTCCTCGGACTGTTGGGATAGTTTAAGGTCGTTTCGGACCATGCTTGTGGTTTAAGGTTATTTCAGACCGTTGGTTTAGTTTAAAGGTCATTTCGGACCCCTCCCTCTTTACGGGTTTTAGTTTAGGGTCTTTTCGGACCACTTTTGGGATCCCTAGCAGGGTTCTCCAGCGTTCTGACTCTCCTTCCCAGAGAGTTTCTCGCGTGAGAAAGAAGCGCAAGGCTAGCTCTTCTGCTCCAGTCACAGAGGCAGATGTCCGGCCAGGTATTACTAGCTTCATTTCCTTCTACCTTGTCACTTTTGTTTCTTTTTGTGACCCATATTCGTCTTTGCAGGGCCAGGTCAGGGTGTTACAGGTTCCTCTGACACTAGGGCAGGAGGGGTCGTCGACTGCCCCCAGGGTGTCTCTGAGACTGTGGAGCCTTGCTTGGATGTGGTACCTTACGGCACCTTCCTTTAGGTTCCATTTTGTGGGTTCGTTGTGAGAGTGCGCGCCTTCGAGCCCACTCTTTGTATGTGTATTTTGGTTTTGGTTGATCATGCTTGGATATACATATTGGTAGTAGGTGTTTGCTTTTGTAGCTTTCTCACTCTCTTTCTTGTTTCTCTTTTTGGTTGATTTATTCGAATCTTCTCTGACCGGGTTCTAAGCGATCAAATAGATTCGTCTAAATCGGTTTTCTCTCTTATTCTCCTTCTTTCTCTTTTTGTCTACGAGTTCTACAAGTCTTCTCCAATCAGGTTCTAAGTGTAGGACAAACTTGTCTAACTCGGTTTTTCTCCTGAACTTTTCAAGTCTTCTCCAATCGGGCTCTAAGCGACCAGATGTACTTGTAGAGTCAGGGCTTAATCCTGAATCTTCTGAATCTCCCCTGTCGGGCTCTAAGCGACAAGGCATCTTCATTGGATTCAAGCTGCATCTCAGCCTTCTGCGTCTATTCGATCGGGTTCTAAGCGATCAAACGTCTTCAGCTGTCTTAGGTCAAGTCATGCGCCTACCTACCTGGAGGGTAAAAGCGGCGGCATGTTTTCATAAAACCGTACCACTTAAGGGTAACTTTGGTCGTACAGGGACCCGTTAAGGTCGAATTTTCATGCGCTAACTTCGGCGCGCATGATTTCGTATAAACCGTCCCACTCAATGGCGAAGAGTGATACCGGCCATACGGGACCCGTTAAGGCCTGATCCCCACACACAATATCCCCACGAAAGGGATACCCCGGCATGTGTGACTATGTAAAACCGTTCGGCTCAGAGGCTTCATTGGTAATACGGAACCCGTTAAGGTCGAATCTTCACGCGTGCGGCCTTCGTTTAAAGGAGAACATCGGCACGCATGACTTCGTAAAAACCGTCCCACTTTATTTCGGTCATACGGGACCCGTTAAGGTCGAACCTTCACGCGTGCGGCCTTCGTTTAAAGGAGAACATCGGCACGCATGACTTCGTAAAAACCGTCCCACTTTACTTCAGTCATACGGGACCCGTTAAGGTTGAATTTTCATGCGCTAACTTCGGCGCGCATGACTTATGTAAAACCCGTTCTGCTCAGAGGCTTCATTGGTCGTACGGAACCCGTTAAGGTTGAATTTTCATGCGCTAACTTCGGTGCGCATGACTTATGTAAAACCCGTTTCGCTCAGAGGCTTCATTGGTCGTACGGAACCCGTTAAGGTTGAATTTTTTTCATGCGCTAACTTCGGCGCGCATGACTTATGTAAAACCTGTTCTGCTCAGAGGCTTCATTGGTCGTACGGAACCCGTTAAGGTTGAATTTTCATGCGCTAACTTCGGCGCGCATGACTTATGTAAAACCCGTTCTGCTCAGAGGCTTCATTGGTCGTACGGAACCCGTTAAGGTTGAATGTTTTACGCTTCTCCATGAGGTTGATGCGACATAGCGAAGCGACGCTTCTTTTGCGAGTGAAGTTTAGCTTGCTTGTCATCGGTTTCATTCTAGTGTTTGAAGGGTATCCTCTGGTTTCAGGTTCGGCTGTCACCTGTGGGACGTTAATCAACAGGGTATGCTGAATTTATACTTGGGTCTTAGGGTATTCGCTTGTCATTCATGGGATTTTGGGGGATTTACTTGCCAAGTCATGGGTTTTAGTCTTTGGAGTCAAAGGTTTTTGTTCTTAAATTCTAGTTTGGGTTGCAGCCTGCGGAGCATTGGTCCATAGGCGTATCATTCATGGGCATTGACTTGGCGCGAGGCCTTCTTTTGTAGAGATCGGTTTGGTGAGAACCCGATTAGGGTTACTGCCTTTGGGTTTTCAGTTTCTCTTATTTTGGGCCATAATAATTGTTTTAGTGCTCACGTGGCCTAGGCACAACATCAAAGCCTTATTTTGTTCGGCACAAATATATAAAGCCTGCTCGTCTCTTTAGATGACTGGTTAGACGAGCGTACCAGTGACAATTGTTTAAAGGGCACAATTTTGACAAAGCCCATTTTGTGCTTGAGGCTTTCTTAGTGGGCTTTCCATCTCTCCACTCTTTTTATGTTGTTGTGTGATTTAGGTGCATGTGTGCACTTTGTTTGAGGGTGGCGCTTTATTCACTCCTCTCGTGCCTTCTTGAATAGCCTATGTGGTATCAATCCTTAGGCAAGGGTATCGCGGGAAATGCGAACACCATTGTTTTGAAAACTTTGTTTTAAAAGGGATTTTGTGCCTTCAGAATTTAAATAGTCTAAACGACCACTTTCTTTAATCTTTTGATTTTATTTGAGATATCATCATTAGGCACTCCATTGTTTAAAGGACAATGAAGAAACCTTGTCTCTCCTTTTTTCGAACTGGGAAGAAAGACAAAACCAGTGATAGTTGTTTCAAATGGGCACAACACCAAAGCCCATATCTTGTTCAAAGTACAAAATATAAAACTTGTTTGTCCATATTCAGAACTGGCTGGACAAACTTTGCCAGTGCTAATTGTTTAAGGGTACAAACTTAGCAAAACCCATTTTGTGGCGAAAGGCCTTTATAGATTTTGTGGATTGTTAGGGGACCTTACTTTTTCGCTCGAGACAGTTTCACTCATGCTGTAATTTGGCCCTTTTATTCGTAGAGGTTTTCGCTCGTGTATAATCGTTAGGATATTTTATTTATAGACATCGGAATTTAGGTTTTGTTGGACTTTTGGACATTTGTGGAATTTTTATTTGGAATGTTTTATTGGCGGATCTTAGAACTTGGGTTTCATCGGAGCCTGAGATATTGGTGGGGTTTTATTAGAGATCGTGAAGTATAATTTGAGGAGGAGATCTCGTACCATGCAAACATACATTCAAACATTTAACATAAACGTGTCATCACCAAGCAGATACATGCATCGTCCATGAGAAAGAGGAATAAACTCCTAAAAACATTTAATATAAAATGGCTGGTTGTCCTCATTTAGTAAGGAGCGGCCTTGGGCCCTACATGCTTGGCGGGTCTCCTGTCCTTGCCAGATGTGGTTGGTTCAGAGGGTGGTGGCAGGTTAGGTGACTCAGGGGATTTTGGTTTCTTTGGTGCTGGTGGTGGAAGAGGAGGTTTGCTGACGGAGCTTTCCGCATCATCAGGCGGAGGCATGTCTCCATCATTTTCATCCCAGCCTTCGACTTCCACGTCCACAATTTTGCGGATGGGATCAACGGTTAGTTGCAACTGATGCGGGATGGTGTTGGGTGGCCCGCAAGCGATCAAGAGCCTAAGCGTGCTATAGTTGTTGTTGGAAAAATGGGGGGCAATCCTGAGAGGATACCCGAATCCTGCCACCAAAGTATGAATATCAGCAGAATTCCATAAGTGTAGAGGTACCTTGCGGAGTCTTATACGCGCACGGTAATTGAGGGGGTTGTCATAGCCTCCTTGGCTAGAAGTCCATCCTACCATTCGGATATCGGTGGGGATGACACCGGGGACGTCGGCCTCTAGGGTGAGTAAGCCCAATGAAAGGACACCCCTCTTTATGTCATCACTTGGGCATACGAGTATGTAATCGGCCTCGGTCTCGTCGACTTCTTCTATGATCAGGCTTGAGAACTCGCAGTTGAGTTGGTTTGAGAAATAGTGACCGAGGCGGTACTTTGTGTATTCGGTTTTCCTTCCTCCAGTGACATAGATGAAGATAGATCGCCATAACCATCGACTCCCTTGCGGTAGCGCATCCTTGTTGGGGAAGTTGACGGTGAGGGAACCCGGGCCTGGATATAGGCCATATCCCATTCTCACTGTCGGTGTGAGCGCCATGGTCTCCCAGTTGCTGGGAATTGTTCTTTGAGCAGCCATTAGCGTAGAGTCTGATTAAGGTGGAGAGAGTTGGTGGTTCGAAGATATCGACCTCTTTCAAGGGTGGGGTATATATACCATTCCCCTCTCGGGCGCAGCGATACCCCACGCACCCCTTCATGCGCATTATTGTCTTCATCGTGGCTATAACGGGGTGGTTTCTTAGAAGTGACGGTTTACGAGCCACTTTTATTTTCTTGGCAGAAGTCGCTTGAATCACCATCCTTAGGCTTCTTCGATGATCTGCGCTTTGAGTGAGATTTGAAATTTTTGCCTTTCCCCTTGAAAGTTTGTTTGGCTTTTTCTTTTTTCTTTTGTTCTTCATTCTCCATGATACACTTACAGGAGATGCAAAACCAATTGAAGAATCTTTTATCGTATCCAGAACTTATCTTTCTTCCGGTGGCGCATTTGGTACATGAGTACCTAGTGTATCGGTCGCAATTGAACATGACGTAATAATCGTCTACTTCATCACAGCTCATGCATTTGCCTTGCTTTGTGCGACCATTACCACTATGATCCTCTTTCTCTTGAGGTGAATCATATTCTGAGTCGGTGGACCTCTGAGAGGCCATATAGCACTCAGCTTCTTGTTCTTCTTCCGAATTCTCTTCGTTTTGAATTCTTCGACTTTGGGGTTGACTCTGCATCCCAGATGTCTGATATTCTCGAAGATACTTCCCTTTAATAGGTGGCGCGAATCTATTTCCGTTGCTTTCTCGTAGCCTATAGGTATCCCGCCCCAAGGCTTGCTCGATAATGTAGGGTCCCTTCCATTCGATTCGAGCATGACCGTCTTTGGATGGGTGAGATTGGCTGAGCATGGATACCATGTCCCCTACTTCGAATTGCGAAGGTACTTCGCTTTTGGGGACATACTTCATCTTTTGCTTCCCTTTTTCTTTGTTAGGAACCGGGGCATGAACCCCTTCTAAGTGGGCTACCACAGCAAGTGGTAAGGTTCCCTTTTGTCTTTTGTTTTCTAGAAGGTCCTTGAAGATCCAGCAGTCATCGATGGTGTGACCAAGGATGCGGTGATATGGGCAGAAATCAGGTTCGTTGACCCTACTCGCTTGTTCTGGGCGTTTGCATACTGGCAGGTTGAGACCCTTTTGCATCATTAGGTCGAATGCTTTAGCAACTTTATCTCGCCCGAACGAGTATGTTTTGTTCTTAAGTTCTGCCAATGTACTCCTTTCTCTTGGCATTACTGGAACAGGCTTTCTCGATTCAAAGGTCGTATTTGCTGAATTCGTATGGGTTTGTCCCTTTGTGGATTGGAATTTCAAGTAATCTTTTAGGAGTTGAGCCAGTAGGCCTTCAAGCGGGAAAAGCTCAGGCGTGGGTACTGGGGACAGCGATTCTATACTTCCTTCGTTTTCTTTTGGTCCTGATACCCATTTACCTTTGAAGCAACGCAGGCAGCTCCATTTGGGGGTTTTATCACTACCTTGGGGATGTTCCCTAAACCTTGTGCAAGGGGGATGGCACACGGCCCCACACTCGGCACATGAAGTCATTACTGATGTCTCTCCTGGTCTATCGCATACGCTACATGCGACAAACAATGATTGATCATCTTCAGCTTCTATTACATGACATGATGCTTTAGAGGTTCTTTGGTTATTGTTTGGTTGTGGTTGCTTAGGCTCGGAATGCACATCCAAACCTTTCATTTGTCTCAACAGGTCTTGGAAGGAGCGTGTATTGGTCGGGTTTGGTTCGGGTTGCTTTGGAGAGGCATAGGTGAAGGGATTTCTCCCTTGACTTCTCCCACGGCCTCTGCCACGACTGCTTCTTAAAGCCGCTTCTAAATTGGCATAGTTAGCTTTCCTTTGAACTCGTCTTAGGTCACAAGTCGGCGAAATATCGATAAATAACGAAAGGCGACGCTAAATAATTGTACAGAATACGAGGTAATCTCGTTGAAATTCCCTGACAATTGAACGGAATAAGTCCACCCGAGATTGACCAACCCTGCAGGATCACACGATCATGTTTAAATAAAGAGGTTCTACAGAACCACAATAAAAACACTACAAACAAGCACATTAAAACAAGAACATACATAAAACATAATGTTACTCGGGCGGCCGAGCAGCAATCTCGACCAAATTACCCGACAAAAGTTACAACAACTCTGTTTGTCCCCCAACACCTCGGGGGTCCTACGAATAAACGAAACAAAGAACGAGGCAAATAAATTAAAATTTCGATACGCCTTCCAGCAGCTCCCCGATCCGACACTTCACATCCCGCCTAAGGCCTGCATAAACATAAACAGCAGATTAGATAACACCGAACGAACATACACGTACGCGTCAACGGAGCGAATCAGAGATCATACCTCCATTACTCACCGTCTTTCTCCTCCTCGATAACCACCCCGAGGTCCTGCGCATTGTTTCCCTCCAAGGAAAGGACGATAGAATGAGCTGCGTTGCTGGTTCCGGCTCCATTGCCAACATCAGCCTCGGAGAGAGGACGCACCCAAATATCGTCCGGCCAGGTAGCAACATGACGCCAATAATACGGGATCGCCACCGGCTCCTCCCTCAATAGATTTATGTTGCCCGGCACTAGTTCACCCGCGGGGTTCCGCAGCCTATCCATTGCCCTGTCCCACGTATACCCCTTCAGAACCTTGGGCTGCGCCTCTTCGTCCTTGACCTTGGCGAACCCCACCATCTCGGGCGCAAAAGGGTACAGTTTCCCTAACTTCAACATTTCCCCGTACACAAAATGGCGCACAAAATCCTCCACGCAAACAAGCGCCGCACTCCTAAACCCGTCGCTGCTAAAGAACTCGTCCATCAACTTCGTAGCCAGCCTCTCCAAGTCGGTACGTTGTTGCTCGACAATTCTCTCCACCCGCACAACCCTCTTCTTCTCGGAGACCAAATCCTCGGCCATCCTTGCCTTATCTCCCCTCAACCCTTCAACCTCGGCAATAGCACTCGCCAGCCGCTTGGCTTGCTCAACAGCTTCTTCGCCCCTCTTGGACAATTCCTCCTCCAGACACCTAACCTTCTCATCGCGAGCATCAAGATCGTTCTGCAGGGTCTGCTGATAGTTCAAAGCCTCCCTGTAGCGTTCTTCTAGGGACTCATAACGATCCCCACCACCCTCCTTCCCGAGTTGGGCACTCTTCACCCCCGAGGTGATGTCATCCGCGACCCGTGTTTTGCCTCCCTCCAGCAAGCGTTCCTCCAACAACGCCGCCATAACACAACCCGCTTCGAAATGCCGACCCAAACAGTCCAGCAAAAACTGCTCCGGGTCTTCCCTCATACGGCGCCGAATGTAAGCTGGCTCCAGCCCAGTATAGGCCCCGAAAGAGTAGGCGGCTAAGGTAGGCGGCCTCCTGCAAACCCCTATGGTCTTCCCTAGGAAGGGAACATAGAGGCCACAGTGGTTTGGGTCCTTTTCTGGGCACGGATGCTCCCAAATCGACCCTCTCTCCAGTTCCCAATCAAAACTTGAGTCATCACCCGGAGGCACGGACTCGCCACTCGGACTCCCAACAGCCCCGCCATCCTTCCCCGAAGCAGCACCCCCAGCGACCCCCTCAAGAAAAGTCCCAACCCCGGACACTGGTCCCAGCCCACTCGGGGCAACCATACTTCCCGTCACAATGGGGAGCTCTTCCCTCCTCGGCGCGTTAGCCGGGGCCCTATCAGAGGCCTTCGCCACCACGAGACTCTTCCCCTTCTCGGACGGGCTAATCTGGGCTGTAGATCTTATCTTCTTGACCTTATCCTTCATATTCGCCCCGCCTCGCCTCTTGGGGGCCTTCGGAGGAGACGCCCCCTTCCCTTCCACTGGAGGTGCCTGCTCCGCTAACACGACCTCCTTCGCCTCCTCGATCACTAGACGCTCTTCCTCTTCCGCCTGGACCCTCCCGGACCCGAGGGGGACGACGGGCTGAGGATCCACAACGGCACCAGAAAACGCGAACTCCATAGACGTGTTGGCTGCCAAAGAAACAACATACGGACATATATATATCAATAGTTAAAAGACTACTGAAAACAGAAATAAAAGTTAGAAATCTACCACACAGTTCATTAAGAATCCCCAAGGCCCTCCGATCATCTCCGGACATAGGAAACCTAAGAGAGGGCACTGACCCCTTCCGCCACAACTGGCGCCAGGTCACCCGAACGTCTTTTAACGACTCAATTCCGCCTGGGTGTGGCAGGTATACCCAGCCCCGGTTCCAGTCATCTATCTTGTTAAGCCTAGGATTATGCTTGGAGTCAAACACCTTGGCATGCGGACCCTTTCGCTTAAGGATCAAGAAATCTTCGGACATCTTACCCATGCTAAAATATTGCGAGAACAGACCCATAGTCGGCTTTAACCCCCCCAACTTATCTGAATGATCCGAGAACAATCTATCAAAGCTCGTAATGTAACACCAAGCCTTGCTAGTTAGTTGGGACGGTGTTATATCCAAAGTCTTAACAAAAGTTTGACAAAACTCCGACAAGGGTAATTGAAACCCACACTTAGGCATCTTCCAGTACACGCACATTCCCTTCTCAGAGTCATGCGCTCGGTCATTTACGGTAGGTACTCGGAGATCTAGGACGCCAAGCGTAATAACACCCCGCGCCTCCTGGCGCACCAACTGACCATAAAACACCTGCCGCCACCATTCTTCACGACGACATAAAGGTATTGACGGCCACAAGCGGTCCACTTCATCAAAAATACCGGGCTGATAAGTAGACCGAGGTATGAGTTTCGGCCCATCAGGGGTCTGGGACAGAGCACTCTTACGACTAACCTTCTTCTCCTGCACCCCCACAGGCACGGAGACGGAAGCCTCCCGCGAAGAGGCGACACGACTCTCATGCAGATCATCCTCGCCATCCCCCTGTGCCTCGCTCGCTCCCCCGGACTTAGTAGACTGTTGAACAGACAATGTATCATCAGAAGCATGATACCTAGGATCACTAGGAGACAACGGCAACCGCATCTGTCCAGACGTACCTTGACCGCAATCATGTATATGTTTGGCTTTATTATCAAGAGGAAGCGCCACGTCGCCACTCGCAGACTTCTCCCTTTCGGCCCGCAGTATAGCCAAAGCTTCGGCACCTTTTCCAGGACCCGGCATCCTCGATGCCCCCCGACTAGAAGAATCCGTATCCAGAAGACCCCAAGGCGGAGATCGGCCTCCCGAGCTCCCCCCAGTTATAGTTAGAAATAACCTAAGTTAGGCCAAGGCGGTCAGTTGAAAAAACCAGCAAGAGACAAGTATAAGATAACGGCCTCCCCATGTCAACCGAGAAAGCTGCTCGGTAACTTTAAAAAGAACTAACCCTACTTGCTAACACACTTCTCAACCAAATTGGGGACGGTAGAGGTAGTTTCCCTACCCCCGCGAAAACTACAAACTGCAAAATCTTAAAATAAAAATTACCTTCCCGAAGACGTAGACGCGACAGCAATCGACTGAACAGGGCGAAACCAAGCGACTGACCGACTACAGCAACGCTCAAAAAACCCAGAAAATGACAATATCCCCAGACAGTCGCGAGCGCCCTTATATAGGCATCAGTACATGGTCGTAACGCTAACCGGCACTCTCCCCGAGAAGCCCCTTAACCCACCTGGCGCACTCTGATAGGCCTTGACCTAGCAGCGTAGAAAACCATAGAAAGGAAGGCCCACACAGTACGCACCGAAGACCTTGATGCGACGTGCCGATTCGAAATTTGGTGCCCTTTCCTCCCCTCTCCGAACCCTGAGAAGGCGCAAGCAAGACGCCCCGACGTTCCGACCTAGCTACCCCACACCACGATGGCGTCCGAACGCGACCCAAGCATCGCGCATTTTCGGATCCCGCCCCCCATCCCTTCGCAACTCCCCCACAAACCGAGCGGGCACGAGCGAAGCGTCGCGCCGTCTCCCTCTCTACAGTAGCGATCAGGCGCAGTTATGATGATTGGATGCCTGCATTAAATGCACACCAACGCTGATCCCTATATAAACCCCCTAACATCACAAGCCCAGTTATCGCTGTCCTAAGAACGTACTGAAATAATGGCTCCAAAACCTCGGAATAACAAAGGAAAGAAACCAGTGGAGACTGGCGAGGCGAGCAATCCGAAACCGGGCCGACCAACAAGCGTCCGAGACTTACCTCCCCGAGTCCGCACAAACTGGCTCCGCTTCTTCCCAAGGAGTAACCTCGATCGGATGATGGCGAGCTCCAGTGACAAATTGCAAGATTTCATCAAGTACCTGGTCGACGTGGAAATGCGCTCCTATGAACATTGCCCCTGCTGCCCGCATTCCGGTCGCAGTGCACCACCAGCAGCGCCCCCTCGGCGCCCCGCGCCCAAGCCTGTTACCCGCAGCACTTGCCCGGCATGTGGGAAGACGGGCAATCGGGCCGATATGCCCCGATGCCATCGGTGCGGGGAAAGGTTCCACCAAGCCTACCAGCCCGAGGAGACACCCTACTTGTTCCCCATCCCAGGCCTGGAGCACTGGTACTGCGAGGAATGTACAGCCATCCTCGACTCCAGGGATGACACTCGTGAAGATGACGGGGAAGACGATGATAACGACGGCCCACAGTATCACCCCACCAGGTCCGACGACACCGACCCTGAGGAGGAATCCTCCCCAGACAGCGGTTTCAGCGATTGATGCACCGCGCGAAGTCGCCCCACCCACCTAGCCGGCCATTTACTACTCCCTCTTTTGTTCCCCGACATGGGGGATCGTGTTTATGTTTATTAGGATAACTGCTTGAACAACTGTGTTTTGTTGAGAAGGAAAACTCTATAAACCACATGACATTACCTCTCGTTATAACAATCCTTATTTTGGAAAAACTTTTTTTTTACAACATATTTGTATAATGGCAACTTTGACACTTAAGGCACAACGTTCATACACGCCTTCTACACCATCATCTCACCACAACGGGCAGCAAGTTCTATCACAACGGAACTTCATCATATCGCTAACCAACAGGTGCCGCCTAGTTCGCGACCACGCGGTCCCGGATAGACCGCCAAACAACCAATTTGGGGCGCCCATGTCTCAGGACATGCTCCCCGAAATTAGTCGGTTTACTACGTAAACTCCATGCAGCACCGACACGAGATTGATACCCCCCCCCTGTCTCAGGACAATCGTGGACACACATATCTCGGTAAGCAGAGCAGTTTATGTCACGCGACTTAATTGGTCCAGACAGGACAGGCACCGAAAACGCCTTCCCCTTGTCCTACAAGGCACGACTCGAAATAACCCGAATCAAGGAATGAATCTCGCCAAACCATTGGCATAACTGTCTTACGACGCCCCCTCGCGGCATAAAAGCGCTCTCTACCCCAACTCACTCATCTCGTATAGGCGACCATGTACATACCCCGAACACTGGCCAACCGACAGCGAATGGCCCCTAACTCAGCTCAAATGCTCCGGAAATAACGAATCTCTTCCCAATAATACCTCGAAAGAGCCGCTCAATAACTCTCGAAATGACTCGAAACAACCGTCCCTTAAATCCAAAACGCTTCGAAATTAACACCGGTCAAACGACAGGCCTACGCCCGTCCAGTCAAATCGCTTAGCCCCAGCTTTTATGACCCAGTGGGGCCCGGACGCGATAACCAATGGCACTACCCCGCCTATATATTGACCCATTCAGCCGCAAGAAGGTCACTCCTCACCAACCAATCCTCCACTCCGTGAACTCATCCACACTCCATCCACCCCCACAATGTCGTCGAACGACTCAGTTAACAAACCCGAGCAGCGACGCCTCAATATTACCCTCCCCCGCGATTCACCCCCCCACCACCCCCCGCCCAACCCCCCGCAACCACCACTGCGAACACTATCAGAAGGCGAAAGGTGGGTATTGTTACAAGACATATCCCACCCCGACTTAAAATGGATGCTGACCCACGAAAACCTCCAAGTCCGAGACTTTCTCGACTTCAAGCTTAATTCATGCCCAAAATTCACCCCTGAGGAAGAGAATGCCATCCAACCCACGGCGCCGTCGCTGCGCACATGCTTCGGGTGTGGTGAGGAAGATCCCAAGACCGAAATGGTCAAATGCCGAACATGCTTTGAGTGGCGCCACATGTATCATTACGATATCAAAGGCCGCTCAGATCCCCGCCGCCGGTTTTGGCGATGCCCCCGTTGCATCGACCTCAACTACGGAGGACCAACCTTATACACCGCTACTAAGGAGGAGCTTGAAGCGGACAACGTATATGAGGACTCCGATAACGAGATCCTCGCCTGAACACTCCTTCAGTAGCGACATCACACCCGTCTTCTTGCCGAGAAGGACCCCGGCGTGCAACTGACCGAAGGGGAAATGTCTCTTCTGCCTGCCTCAGGTCCCACCCCCGCAGCCATACGGGTATACAGGAAACGAGTCGCCCTGCACATAATAGTTCACTAGAACAAATGTATCTTTTGTTGTATCTTATCTAAGAAAACTTATGTCCCAAGTATGTACTGCTCCGATATATAAATTTTCAACGAACAAAAATCAACAAATTAACTTCATGGTCGGGTCATCTCTTATTGTCAAACAGCTAATCTTTGTCACCTCACGCCGACCAAATTTCTATCCCGCGCACACTCCCGATACGCGAACAAATATCCCTCGCAGCCCCACCTCATTTAATGCAAACAGTTGACAGATATACGCTATAAATAGCCTGGGACCCACATTATTTATGGCCACGATCACAACCCACGCCTATAAATACCAACCTTACCATACGTCCAAACCACAACTCCTCATTTCCCTCAATACAACTTCCCGAGATGCCTATCAAAAGAGTAGTCTCCAAACCCAAAAGGCCTCTGGAACAAGGCCAGAGCAGCCGGGACCAGCCTCCCCCCGCTCCCCGCCGCTCTTATAACCCACGACAGGTCCTCTCTCCGGCAGAGCGATGGGCCCTCCGCCAAAGATTCTCCGAGGAGGACTTGGAATGGATGCTTCATAATGAGGACCTCCAAATCTGCGACTTTATCGACCTCCTCCTCGCCGGTGTACCCTCATTCACTAAGGAGGACGAGAACAACATCTATGATGACGTCAACTTCGAACCCAAGCTGCGTTGGTGTGTCTGTTTGACCCTAAAAAGTTGCTATTTAAACTCAACATGATAAATGGCAATTTTGGAGCAATTAAAATGCTAAAACATGCATAGACCCTTCAAAATAAAATTGGATGTAGCTTGTTAAAATTCTTGGTAGTATTCTACGTACGAAACCATGAATTTTGACATACAACATGATCAAAATCACTAAGGAATTAATTTCCTATAAAAGAAACAATGACTAGATAATATGCTGTGTGCAAATTTCGATTGTACTTAGCAAAATTCATGCTAAAACAGTCACTGGGTACGAATTGGTGCCATCAAACAAATCTCAATGGTACTGGGCCCACATGTCAGCGACTCAATGGTGTTTTCGCTGATTAGCAAGGATGGATGGATGCGGTCTACCAAATAACCATACGTGAACCGAACTGTCAATGCCTCGGCTCATCGTGCGCCAAGACCACCCGAACCCACAGGATGTCGCTGGGATTTTAAATCTCAGCGGGGTGACCCCTTCGGCTTGCGTGCTCCCAGTGCGCTGTGCACCATCAACAAAGCCATATACGGCTCATGAGAACCGGACGCAGCCAAGTAGAGCAACACGATTAAAAGGAGTAAAACATTAAAAGGAGGAGAATGACATGTGGGTCCCGCTTACCAGGCCCTTCTTCCTCCTTCGTCCCTCCTTTCAAACCCGAAGTTGATGCTTAAAGACTCATTGAAATGGGTGCAATTCGGGGCAGAGCTCTTACTCTAGAGCAATGAGGGTCTCATTCTCGGTCCCTCAAACGAAATCTGAATGGTATATCCTTTTCCTATGAGCTCCAATTAGAACCGAGGTAGGAAATGGTAAAAAATGAGAAACCCGAGCTTAGATAAAAATTGGGCTCTGGGGCTTTGAGTTTACATTAAATAGCCTCTTACGATGCTATATAGGCTATCAATTTGGTTTGAAGTGAACCCGAAATGGTGTATGGCCGGTATGGCATAAGCCCGGTTCTTGCCTTAAATGGAAGGCATCAAATGGGTTGCTTAAATGGTAAATTGACCCCGAGAGCAACTTAAAAAATCATGGGCGACACTAAGAGCCATGTCCTTTCTGACAGAAATGTAGGAATTATAAAGGGCTCATGTTTTACCCTTCGGTATACCGCCAAGGCATTGTATCTTGCCTTCTACAGCTGTGCTGAGCTCAATGGTCCCATCTAACACGTGTTACCCATCCCTTGGAAGAAGCCAAAGATAGAAGATTCTTCTCCCAGGGTGCAGGGACACGTTTTTCAATGCTTACCATATCAAGTCGGTTAATCAAAAGGCCCAAAATTCGGGCATTGCATTGTAAACCGATTTAAAGGCTAGGATGCATCCAACAAGAGATTGATGACATGTTATATCTCTATTGGACAGCTATTGCCACGTATACCCAAATATATGAAGTGATATGATCAAAACCATTCAACAAGCATCTGATGTGCATGATGAAAGCCACATCAGCTGAACCCTAAACCCTAGGCCCTCAGTTGCCTATAAAGAGGCACCTAGAGCTCAGTTAAATAAAGAAGAAACTGGAGATAGAAAGACCACGATAATACACAAGAGATAGAGAAATAGCAAGAAATAGAGAGAAAAAGAAAGAAATTAGTGTTCTTCCTTCTTTGTAATAGCAAGAAACTCGAAATTAGGTAATCAAAGACCTAAAAAGATGTAATCCCCTGATGTTTGAAGTTCATATGAATAAAGTCTTTTGATGAAATAAAATCTCTTTTATTTGAATTTTAGTATTTTCGGTTCTCTGTTGGAGTTTCTTTCACTTTATATTTTCTTCTTTTGTTCATTTATTTTTATTTCTTTCTTGAGCCTTTGAAAATATAAGATGAGAGAGTTTCATAATGTTCAAGCTTATTTATAAGCAAAACATGAAGCTTAATGATCATAAAAAAATAATGTATGCATAAACAAATAAAAAGAAAAAAATATATTTTCTTCCTTTCTTTTTCTCTATTTCTTTGCTTATTTGCTGCCTTCATAAACAAAAAAATATGTATATATTTTGCTATTTTAAGCATTTAGTATTCTATTTCCTCTTTGGCACTTTATCTTTCTATAAGAATAAAAAATATAACAAACATGCAAATCTGATTTTTCTTGAACTTTCTTTGATCTTTCATGCTTCTAATCTTTGTATAAAATAATTAAATAATGAGGATGCATGTGTTGAGCTGTATAGTTCCTATTGCATCTAATTTATTTGATTATTTTATTAGAAAAGATTAAAAGTAAACAAAAAAATGAGTTATAATGGTTGAGCTGTATAGTTCCTCTTATAATCTCCTTGATATGGGACCTATGGTGCACAAATAAGTTCTAGATGATCTCTTCATGCATAAATGCATGTCATGTGTATAAAAGGCACAATATAAAGAGATCAAATAGACATTTGTGCAAAATAGTGAAAGAACGAGGTTCAAATTGCAAATAGATGTCAACTATGTTGAAAATATCATTTGTATATTTGAATTAATGATTTCTTAATGATTTGTCCCTTTGTCAAGTGAGATTATGCAAAAAATGTGATTTCAAACAAAATCAGGGGCTTCCCTGCATAAAACCAAATTTCAACAGATTTTGATGTTTAAAAATAGTAGTGTAATGAATTCTTGAAATTTTGGATCTTTCCCCTTTTCCTCTTTCTCTTTGTTTACACCAAATCGTAGCCTAAAAGCTACTCAAACTTGTTTAGAACTCAAAACTAGTCATGGTAAAGGTTTTCCATAGCTCCTGGTACCAGCCAATGAACAGTAACATCACCAAAATCCAAAGCATGTACCATTGGTACAAGAAAAGCACTCAAAAATGCCAAAATGGCCTCTGCTGGTAAATGGCACAATCTGGACTGATACAAGGACCAAAATAAAAAATGGACATCACCATTAGATAGAGGACTTCAAAACACATAAAATTGACATAAACTTTGCATTTTTCTGATCTCATTTCAAATTGATATGGATTTTCAAAGTTCATGTTTAAAAAAGCAGAAAAGTCAGCAATAAGCTGCTGCTGGTAAAATGAACATTATGAATTGTTTAAAAATCCAAATCAGAAAATCAATGTCATGGTTAGATAGAACACTTCAAAATACATAAAATAGATATTAACTTCATATTTTTCTGACCTTGTTTCAATTTATTATGAATTTTCAAAGATCAGTTATTAAAAATAGAAATTCAGCAATTAAAACTGGAAAATTACGTTCACTGCCCCTCAGTTGAAATAAACGACTTAAAAGTGGAAATAAAATGCTAAAATTCATGGAACTCACCCTGTACATAATAAATATACCCCTTTATGAATTTATGATAAAAAATTGTATAATTCTCAACAAAAATCAGATTTTATGAATTAATGCAATTTGCTCAAAATCATGAAATTAATATCCACCAATGCTTAAAAATAAAAACACTTAATCCAAACATTCTGCCATGTTACTAAAGCTCAAGTCCACCTCTTAAATGTCTCAATTTCGAATTAGAGAAATTCTTTACTCAATTTGATATTAACCCGAATGCTAAACCGTAGAACAAGGATCCAAATGTGATTAAAGTTCAACTAAACTCAAAATTGAAGCAACCGCTAGACTCTAAGCAAAGAAACGATGATACTGGACCATGTAATTAAGACTAATCACAGCTTAATCCAAAAGAATCAAGATTAAATTGAAAACTCGGATGTCATAGCTGAACTCAACCTCGGACCACCGTTTCCGATGATCGGAGGCGACCGACGACAGGTGCAATGTGATCTCTGGTTCAGGGCGATGCCGACCATGGTGTTGCTTTGCCCGGCCGTGACCGGAGTCGATCGGAAACCGGCAGCCCTAAGCCTCTGGCAACCCTAGTTCATATCTGAGATTGCACGAATATTAAAGCAATACAACCCCTTTGATGAGGGCGCCAAAGTAAATGTTTGAATGGGTAGTACGAATCTTAAAGCAAGGCTCGATCCAAACCCAAGAATTTAAAACAGACCCCTGCCCTGTGGGACTCGCATTGTTGGTACCTTTAATTCAAGAATAAAGATGTCTCGCCCGAATCTCAAAGCTTAATATTCAAATCCGACACTCAACACATATCTCAAAGCCCAATACAAATCTCAAAGCCCAGATAATAAATAAAATTGTTAAATCAAAGCCCTTTTCACAAAAGGCCCCTCTGACTTTTAATATCTGTAGCGAAGCCCTTGTAAATTTACAAATAGGTCCCTCCCAGCCTAAAACTCTCTCAAACAAGCCCTTTAAAGGCCCAATTTTCACATAAAACCTTGTCTAAAATCCAAATCACAAATTCCCTTTCTTCCAGATTTACAAATAGGTCCCTGGAAAGAATCAAGCTTTACAAATAAGCCCTTTTCAGTCCTTTTTGGCCATAACTTCTTCATTTCAAATCCAAATCAACTCAAACCACCTCCAAATGAACTCAAATCAAATTCTCCATTTTTCTAAATCAAAATTGAATATGTCCGAGCATCAGCCAAACCCTGAAATGACCAAAATACCCTTTCTTCAAATATAAATAATTTCTTAATGGAATGTAAATAATTAATAAAAATATAAACAAACATGTCATAAATTAAATTTAAATAAATAGTGTACATACACTTCTCAAATATCCAAGTTCCTACTTTAAAAAGAAAATGTAATAAACATTATTTTAATGTAAAAGTCATACACAAACATAGAGTGAGGCTATGGTGCTATGCATAGCACGGATGGGGTCCGTGCTACGGCTCAATATGGTACTTTTTAAAATCCTAACGGTCGATCCAACCGTTTAATGTGATAACCATATGAATATGTACTTGGAAACTAAATTTTATATTTTTTTGAATTTTTTTACTATTTTTTTAGATAGGTAGAATTTTGATGGTCCAGAATTTTCAGAAAACACTGATTTTTCTACCTATCTAAAAAAATAGTAAAAAAATTCGAAAAAATATAAAATTTAGTTTGCAAGTACATATTCATATGATTATCATATTGAACGGTTGGATCGACCGTTAGAATTTTAAAAAGTACCATATTGAGCCGTAGCACACTAGCCATCCGTGCTATGCATAGCACCATAGGCTCACTCCACAAACATATATCCAAATGCATAGAAAACTTAAGCAAACCAAAGTCAAAACATGAGTTCCCTTTTAGCCCCTTTATTCAATTCACGACAAATAGGCACAAATCCCGGAATGAACGAGGTATTCAGCATGGCTTGGAAGGGTCATCTGATGTAATTAACAGCGGGGGCTTGCGCCCGCTGGGAGTTAAACGTCCCCACAATCAATAAACTCTCTCGATAGACTGATTATGAACAGTAGGTCTGTCGAGGGTGAACCGAAGGAATTGTAGAAAGAAAATAAATGTTTCAAGTCTGATGTTCTTTAACCAATCGAGAGCATTGAACCGTGAGACATTTAACATACATGCACACACCTTCCAAAATCAGCTGTGCAACTTTCTGCGCCCTACAGTGTCATATGCCACGATCAGGGGCCCAAGCACGAGATGGCGAAATGCCGAAGGTGCTATGAGTGGAGCTGCTTTGAACACTACGACATCCGGGGCCGTGCGGACCCCCGACGCCGGTTCTGGAGATGCCCTGGATGTTTATCCCGCAATTCCGGAGGCCCGACCCTGCATACCGCCACTCCAGAAGAACTCCAGGCGGACAACCTTTTTGAGGACACCGATAACGAGCGCGTCGTCTGATTTCAATATTTACTTATCCATAGGCATTGTATGATCTCGATGTCATGTCATATTTGGGCTTTCATGCTATTTAAGAATATTTTTCATATCAATAACTGCTTATGATTTTCGCCATACCCTCCGTTACGCACCATAAAAAAAAAACGACGACAACGCGGTACACCGAGCATAGCTCTCGGCTACCCAAAAGCCATCTAACAGGCCAACACAATTAGTTGGATACTTATAACTATCCTGAAAACGCAAAAACCCCGAACAGCACGGGGGCCGTCAATAGCAAAATCATGAAATACTGCGGCAAAACAAAACTGGCATAAACCACATGTAACCAACAAGCCGCACGATGCGAAATCACAGGAACAAGAATTTTTAAATAACCAAAATACAAACGCTAGGAGCCCCCAAGAGTAACTCAGGGGCTGATAATAAACAAATACCCCGCAAAAACCTGAGTACAACTAAGGGGCTAATACCCGAATGAGAAAACAAACAAGCCGAGACCGGCAAAACAAACTTCTATAAGCTAAACCGAAGTCACCTTCAGTACCAGAGTGAAAACCCGGAAGCATCATACTGATGCATTCCGGCTTCAGGGGCTAATGATAGGCCCATATGCCAATGGCCCTTAAAAGGCCCAGGCCTGACCCAACTAAACATCTCTAGATCAAAGTCCACAATAAACAGGCCCAAAACAGACCGCGGCCCAGAAATTACTCGGGATTCGGACCCCCTCCCGGGGCCAACCCGAAGTCAGAAATCACTCGGGATTCGGACCCTCTCCCGGGGCCAACCCGAGATCAGAAATTACTCGGGATTCGGACCCCCTCCCGGGGCCAACCCGAAGTCAGAAATCACTCGGGATTCGGACCCCCTCCCGGGGCCAACCCGAGATCAGAAATTACTCAGGACTCGGACCCTCTCCTGGGGCCAGCCTGAGGCGAAGCACAAACCGAGACTCCGAGCCCTCTTAAGGGCCCGCCCGGAACTGAGCACAACAAGGCTCAAAGCCCAGCGCGCCGAACAGCCCAGAAAGGTTGAACACGCGACCTTGCGGTTCGGCTTGAGACTGACTACGCAAACTTTATAGCCTAATATGCGGACACCCTCAACAGTGTGCGAGTCTTTGTCATTAATGCTGACAAGACCCCGCTACAGTAGGGCATACCCTATATAAGGCAAAGAACCCCCCAGAAAAGGGGATCGCATTTACCACATTCTGAGTCTGGAGAGGTATCAAAAAGGGTTAGAGCGTTAATACCCCTCCGACTCCCTGCGTGTACGCCATCCCGACCCGCATCGCCCAAGGCGAGACGGGCCGCGCGATTAGCACCCAATCCCCGCACGGCCTGCTTTCCAGAAACGGGGCGTGCCTGCACTCTACTGGACCGAGTCCAAGTACGGCCCGGCCCCTTGGGGAAGGGACGTATCACTACTTATATATCAAAAGAAGTAATCTAACAAATATTTAAAAAGAATACGAATTTTTAATGTTATATTTCAGCATCTTGCTCTCCGTCTCTCTAAAAAAATAAAAATAATAAATTTGGGTACCGGCCACCGTATTAAAAAAAAAAATTGACTACCGGCCATTTTTTAGCCGGTAATGGATTAAATTGGGTACCGGCCAGAAAATGCCTGTATGAGTATTTTTATTATTTTCTCAGCAAATCTGGATATATTTATTAATTTCTATTAAACTTTGGATATTAATAAAAATGTCGGCAGTAGTGGCAGATACCATAAGAAAATGATATCTCTATATTTATTAAAAAAAAAAAAGATTTATAATTAGCAAAATAAAGAATAAAATGAGACGACTTATTGTGTCAAGTGATTGATTTGTGGTGGATTTTTTCCATAGCAATCATTTTCCTAAATGACGCTTTCTCGGATGTCTTTTGTTTTTTTGTATTTAATTCGGTGTTCTGTTCGGAAACATAAAAAAAACAAACAAAACACAAATTATTTGTGAATTTATCGCGAGTCGTGTCACTACGATGGTGACAAGGGATAAAAAGAGAGAGGATAATCCAGCGATAGTTAAACTCTCACGTCATATTTCTATCATAATGCATGTAGAATGAATTCTTAGCCGACTTAAAATAATTTTGGTGTCTATTTCAGTTATAGGAGTCAACTTTATAATTTGTATCAGGTTAATTAAAAGATGATGCATATCTCATTCTACACGGTAGGGTACCGTACTTGATTTGAACTCAATATAAATAAGTGTAGTGTAATTCTAACTACTAGTCTACAAATAAACATTTGATAGTTGTTATAATTACACTCGATATTTTTATTAATACCCAAAAAAAAAAAAACAAATTATCAAATCTGCCCCCACCCCAAACTTATTTTTAAATCTACCCCAACCGTCCGCCAGCTGGGCGGTCCACTTTCCCCACCTGACCGCCCAGCAGCTGGGCGGTCCACTCTGCATAGCTGACCGTCCAGCTGCTGGGCGGTCCTCTATAAAACCCCTATAAAAGATATTTCTCTCTCTCCTGAGCAGCACAATATTCATTCCAACAAATCCAGAACCGAAAGAGAGGCGATTTTGAGTGATTTTGAGGCTAGTAGAGGTATGGACAGTAACAAACGAGGTAAGAAAGCGAGCAACCGAGATCGTAGCGTAGCGAGAGGAGTGTCTATTAGTGATCGAGGTAAAAATGAGAGAAAAGAGTACAAGTGTCAAGTATGTCATGATTTTCTTAATTGTGAGACATGTAAGATGGAGGAATGGAGTAGACGACATGATCGGTATGAAATTTCAGACGATGACTTTGTGGAAAACCCCTACGGCTTTGGTTTGAAAAAGAAGAAAGTTGATCCAGAGCCTCCAGCATCGGACGACGAGTTTGTTCCTTGTACTGGTAAGGCTACCACTTCGTCTGCTGTGACTGATCCAGATCAGGCAAACTCTGATGATGACTTTGTTCCATGCACTTTCAAGGCTCGTTGTAAGAAGTAGATTTTTTAGGAATTTATGTTGTAGAATTTTTAGGAATTTATGTCGTAGACTTTATTTCATTAGTTTTGTGTTTGTTTATATTTTATGTTGTTAGTTTTTGTATATGTAATTAAGTAATAAAAATAACAAAAATGAAGCATATAAAATAATCGAGGCAAATAAAAAATTGCATAGTTCACAAACTACCAATTAGAATAGTTCACAATATACATCTAAAATATTTCATAACATAATTTAACAAAACTTGGTAATCAGCGACGACGGCCGAACAAACTCAAAATACGACGTCTAGGTCTGGGTGCAGCTGGTTGTGCGACACTACCGGATGTCTCTCCATGGCTACTACCGGTTTATGGGCTTTTATGAGTGCGGTGGCTACTATCGGTAGCCTCAGCAACAACTCTAGCATTTTCTCTTTCGTTGGTTTCGTTAATGGCATCTGCATTGCATTCCAGTTGAAATAAAATCAAAATAAAATATAAGTAAATAAATAAAATCAACCGTACCTGCTCGCTGCCTGTCAGTTGTTGAACGGCGGGCCTGATGTCCCATTCGCCTACCTTCCATCTCGTCCATGGTCATTACTTGACGCTTGTGGGGTCTTCTTCCTTTTCTGATCCACCCGCTTGCGGGACAGACTCTATCACCAACATAGGGCGGCCACTGATACTGGTTGGGATAAGGATGAAAAGATGCACCCCAAGTACTCGCAAGGTAATCGGTACGGTACATGTCTGCGACATAATCATCCTCAGAGAAGTTTCTCTCTCGGCACACCGCCATAACATGAGAACAAGGTAGGTGGGCCAACTGGATTCCTTGGCAAGTGCATGTTACAGTATTGTCAGGTGCAAAAATAACAACATACTTGAACATCCTTTTCACAAACTCCATAGTCCCATCCGGTCTACGGTCGGTTGGAGCAAACTCATATGGACAGTGCACTTCGAATTCCAATTGGTTCTCTCCGTACGGGACAACTCTCATAACTGCACCTTTCTCCCTATGTTTCCTTAGTTTCCCCTCCACCCTTGTTGAAAACGTTTGATTCCTGGACAGTAATTCGAGTGCTTTAACACGCCGTGCAACAAACCATGCATTTAACTTGTAGAAGGTGTCCTCCACAATTGCTGCCACGGGCAACTGTCGGCTCTGCTTGAAAACAACATTCAATGACTCAGACCCATTTGTGGTCATAATTCCCCATCGAAAACCTCCATCACGGGCTTGCAATATCTTCTCATATGCGGGTGGCTCAGCAAGATCGGCGGGATTATTTTTTCCCACCTTGAGTAAGTACAAATTTGCCTTTGGACAGTACTGCAAAAAAAAAAATTTCAGATGAGAAAATTTAAGTAAATAATTCAGAAAATATAAGTCAACAAATAAAAATATACATACCTTGGCAAAATCTCTGAACATCTCTTCCACCCTTCTCGGCTTCTTCCTCTTGCAACCAATTCTGAATGTATCTGCAACCCATTTTTCAGATCCGCAGTTCTTGTGTAGGTTGTCTGTAACATGTTGCATACATAGCCTGTGCACACAATCGCCGTTCGCTGTCGACCACCCGAAATTTGGGCGATCAAAAACATATTTGATTTCTTTGTGCTGGTCTGATATGACACAAAAGAACCAGTCGCCAACCACTTGTCTTCTTACGAACCTCATGAAAATTCCCCGTCCTCCTTCTCAACAATTGCAAAGGCCAAAGGTAACAACTGGTTTTCAGCATCATATGCACATGCAATCAGCAGTCTCCCGTCGTAACGGCCAGACAGGAAGCATACATATACACTGATGACCGGTCTAATGTATGGCACAGCTTGAATACATGGACCGAACACCGATGCTATGGCCTTGAATTGCAACGCGTTGTCGACAGTCGGTACGCTTAGATTCCAACATTCAAAGACAGTGCCGAGATTTGTACTTGCTATGGCCTGCAGCAATGGTGCAAGCAAGTTGTATGAACCATGCCACCTACCGAACATTTGGCAAATCACAAGTTCACGCCCTCTCCACAACCTGTTGTATTTTGGGACGACATGCTTGTAAACCCGTCTGACAGCTCTAGCGACCTCCTTAAGGCTCATCGATGGGTCCTCCTTTGTTTTTTCAATATTATATATGTAGAAGACATCTATATTATATATTTTTCAAAAATAAATAGGTAAAAGAAAAAAAATGGATCTTCTCTCTTTGTTTTTTTTTTTTTCTAATACTTTAATCTATGTGATTCAAGAATACTCGTTTAAGAAAAAAAAATATTAATTTGGACGACAAAATTTTGTGTTTCGCATTGTTCAGATTGGTTGAGTGAAGTAGTTCAACTAATAATTAGTTCTTATTATTTATGTTACATTTGCCAAAATATATTTATAGTCGATCATATATATCAGGAGGGTTCAAATATCTTTATTTTTTGTGCCTCCATAATGCCTTCATTTTTAAGAACTTTTATAACTCAAAATTTAAATCAGAAACATCAAAATAAAACAGTTTGATATGATCTAAATCATTTTATCTATGCACGTGTAAAAATTTGTCATATTTCAACTTTGTTTTGGTTGTCATCAAGAGCTTGTAAAACCGTACTAATGTGGATAATTTCTAAACATTAATTTTTCAAATGATTGATTCATAAAAACAAAATTGAAATATGATATTTTCTTCATGAGCACATAAAGAAAATAACATAGATCACATCTAACAGTATTATTTTTACGTTTATGATTTAAATTTGATTTATTAACATTTTTAAAAATAAAGGTACGGTGGAGGCACTTGAACCCTCCTCCATATATATAGAGAGATGGGCTAACTTGCTTTGAGAATTAAAGAGAGTGTTTTACTTCCTGCTCATATCTTTATTTTCAAAGTTTAAATAGTAGATTCGAACCTTCCAACATGATCTTCATATTAAAATGTGCTTGGAGATCAAATTTAAATTTTTTTGAAAATTATTTACTATTTTTATGGAATTTTTGAAAATCACAGCTTTCATTAAATAAAAAAAAATTAAAAGTTCATAAGAACACTGATTTTCAAAAATTCTATATAAATAATAATAAATTTCTAAAAATATAAAATTTGGTCTCCAAGCATATTTTAATATGAAGATCATGTTAGAAGGTTCGAATCAACTATTTGAACTAATCATATGGTCCAGAATTTGGTTGCACTGTTTTTACTGTTCACCCGGATCAGCAATTTTCAAAGTGTCTTAATAAATAGTAAAAAAATTCAGAAAAATGTAAAATTTGGTCTCCAAGCACATATTAATATAGAGAACAAGATGAACGGTTCGGATCGACCATTTGAACATTGAAAACACAAAAATGAGTTATAAGCATATGTGGGCATATGCTTATGGAAGTAGAATAGCCAACCTCTATATATATATATATATATATATATATATAAGAATTTATAATAATATTTTTGACGTGCAGAATATATATTTTTTTATTAATTTGTAGGCCTTTAATAAATATTGTATTTTGTTGCTTATCATATTACTAATGTTGCTTGTTTATTTCATTTTTCCTTTGAGAAAAATTATATTTGTATTTTTTTCTTAAAAAAATCTCTTTCATTATAAATACTTCGATGCTTAGATAAGAATATTTGTTTTAGTTTGGAGTTCCTTTGAAAGTTAAGATATTAGTAAATATTAGCGCAACACATTGAATAACATTTTAAATAACATTTTTCCGTGGACATGTGTCATTAAATAATATTTTAAAAATGGACTGAAATACCAATCAAATCGAATATATGACAATAAAATAAGGGGTTTTAAAAAAGTTTTCAAGAAAAATGGAGAAATCAGGACATCTATTTGCGACGGATATGTGTGACAAGTACGTATCTAAATCAATTTAGACTTCTACACGTAAAAAAACATTAAAAAGATAAATATAATAAAAAAAAAAATAAACTGTTTGATTGGAGGGTTAATATTCTTCTCTAAACCTTTTTAAAAAGTTTGCAAAAATGATTCCTTTTTAAGTCTTTAATGAACATAAAATTTTCTATACAATTTTAAGAATGGCAACTAAGCATAAAAACTTTACCCGAAAAAAATGTTTTTTTTCTTTTTTAGAAATAGGGACATCAAGAATTTTTCTTTTCTAATTTACAAGTTCTACGGGGATAATTGTTATAACAGAGTCGTTTTGACTACATACAGCGCAAGTATCACATATAACGTTGTTATAATTTGGTTGTCGGTGTCCTGCATGATGCCAAAACTATTTTGTTCAAATCTATACTCTCTCAGTGCGCGTGCCAAATTGATAATTCTCTCCAGTCTTCTTTAAATCATTAAATGGATAATTCTCTCCAGTCTTATTTAGAACTGGATAAATGCAGCAATTTTCTTGGAACGCGGGCAGCGATCTGTTGTCAGACGATAATTACAGTGGCCCCCAAATTCCACTGCCAGTTTTGATCCAATTGGAGAGAACAAGATGTTAACTGTTGGGATTTGAGCCATACACGCGCCAATGGTCCATTCAATTAATACAATACTCCCAAGTCTACAATGGACCCAACAACTTCAACAAGCGGGGACCGTTAAAAAGTTCCCTCTCCAGTGTATCATAAAAGTAGACACCATTTTAGGACGAGATACACAGACGACTACACTGTAAAGGACAGGACATATCCAGTTTTAGATAACTTGAGTGAACAACTTCAACAAGCGGGGACCGTTAAAAGGTTCCCTCTCCAGTGTATAATAAAAGTAGACACCATTTTAGGACGAGATACACAGACGACTACACTGTAACGGACAGGACATATCCAGTTTTAGATAACTTGAGTGAATTTAAATCTAAAGTGACCAATTTATTTAAAAATATTGCTCTATAACGGCAGTTACTCATTCAAGTTCCATACTTCTTTCCTCACTCAAAATAAAAAAAAGTTCCATGCTTTTTTTATCAATTCAGCTTGTTATTTCTTGGTACACTTGCAAATAACAACTTTTGTCTTTTGTATTTTTTTTTCCTCAAAATGCGGTACAAGTTGTATGGTGTTAGAAAGTGACTCAAATACTCGTTGCATGTACTAAAAGTTTGTTGATAATATTTTTGTATGGATGCCAAAACTGTTAAGAATATGGCACTTAAAAATAAGTTAGCTTACTACTTTATCTTTTTTGAATTTATACTATTAATGTAGGTTAACGTCTCTATAATCGTTACTTATTTTAAAATAAAATCCGTTCAAATTAACTCTTTTATATAGTTATAATTAATTCTCCAAATATGAAATGTTAGCTCTTCATTGTGAATTACTATTTTTAGATGCTATTCTTTGTTATTTGCACATGAAATGTTAGCCCTTCATCATTGTATATATAATGGATTACTATTTTTTGTGATTAAAGGGCTCAGTGCACTTCAATATTTTTTTAAATGCTTCTTGGTAACCATTATCAAGTTAAAAAAAATATATATATTGTTTGAAATGCTATTTTTGAAAATTTCGAACGATGAGCTTGTGCCACTTCGCTAACCTCACTTTTTTTTTATGATGATTACTATTTGTTGGTAGTTATCGTATGTTTCTATCTCACGATTATGTTAAACAGTTCTTATCAGGGACGGAGTCAAACTTTCGAACTATAGAGGTAAAAAATATATGGGAGTCAATCATATAAAAATTTTCTATATAGAATGAGTGTCAATTTTACAATATCAAGCCATTTTACTCTAAATTATATAGAAAATCATACCTAAATACAAATTTTTCTAAAAAAAATGAGGGTCAATTAACCTCCATTTTCTCTTAATCCCTCCGCTCCTGGTTCTTATTTCTAGACTTTACATTTGACAAGTCAAAGAGAAGGAATAATTAAGTTTGGTAGTAATAGAATAAATATATAATATAATGTTGAATAATAAGATGAAATTTTCTTAAAATACTATGTTAACAAGTGGGCATCTTATTAAATTTCATCAAAGGATAATCATTAGATTAATATATTTTATCAAATTATGATTTCAAATTCATCATAAAAACCTAGATAATAATATAATTGAAATTAAACCGACTAATTAAAACCTATTGTTGCTAATTGTGGGACCATAGGACCTGTGAGTTCGCCATTTTTATTCAAAGCTCACCCTTTATATATCAATTATATATACTTTTAAAAATCAAGGACATAATAAGTTTAAATTAGAAAATTGCTCAAGTGAACAAAATTTTTATGTGATGATTATATTGTTTTGATTGGATGGTTATACGATCTTATCAAGGTTTCTAAGATTAGACAATGAAGACATAAACTTATTTGTTGTAATAATTATTTATAAGTGAATATTTTCTTACTAAAATTATTTGTTGTAATAATTATTTATAAGTGAATATTTTCAATTGAACTAATGTAAATTATTGTAGTGTGCAAAAGTGATTATAATATTTTGAAATTTATATATGGTGCTCAAGTTTTAAGTGTTAAATGAGTCTTATCTTTACGAAAACAAATTCAATTTATAAAGTTTCATGAAAATGTGTATAATCTTTTAAATATTTTTTGATTGAATCTATAAATTATAAAAAATACATAAACAATTTTTATAATCCATGAAAAAATTAATATAATTTTCTGTAATATATAAATTTATATTTAAAGTGTAATGGAATCACAAAAGTTTTTCGAATTTTTTTTATAAACCATAATTAATTTTTTTTTTTACGAAACCAACATGATTACTTTTTTTTTTTACAAAAACCATAAGAACCCAAATGCCATTTCGGTCCGTTATTTTTTTTATTCCGGACCGAAATGACATTTCGGTCCGGTCCCCTTTTTGGATTTTCTGTGGTATTGGTTTCACAAGTTTTCATATGAGCCGCCACAGAAAATTCAAAAAGGGGACCGGACCGAAATGTCATTCGGTTCTTATGGTTTTTGTAAAAAAAAGTAATCATGTTGGTTTCGTAAAAATATTTTTTTTAATGAGGAGGGTTCAAATGCCTCCATTTTTCATGCCTCCATTTTTTAAAACTTTAATAACTCAAAATTTAAAACTTAAAAGTCAAAATAAAACCGTTGGATATGATCTACATAATTTATCTATACACGTGTAAAAAATTGTGACATTTTAATTTTGTTTTGGTTGTCATCAAGAGCTTGTAAAAAATGTACTAATGTGGATAATTTCTAGACGTTGATTTTTTCAACTTATTGATTCACATAAAACAAAATCGAAATGTGATAATTTTTTATGAGCACATAGATAAAATGATGTAGATCATATCATACGGTTTTATTTTGACTTTTAAGTTTTAAATTTTGAGTTATTAAAGTTTTTAAAAATAAAAGCATGGTGGAGGCACAAAAAATGAAGGCATTTGAACTATCCTCTTTTTTAATTATGGTTTATAAAAAAAATTCGAAGTTTTTCAATCATACAATCTGATTGTACGGCCATGATTGGATGTGAGGTCATGTGTCAATCGGCCATGTGGTGGTGACATAATAGATACCTTTAGACAATGACAATGGATCGGATCTTCTCCTGCCAAAACAGGAGTCTCAGCGTCTGTTCGGTGCAATTTTATTTTATCATCGGAGAACAAATTAATTGTTACCCGAATGCGAATAGCAATGCAAAAAGAAATACAAATTTGGGAGAAAATAGATTGGTACACTTCATTAATCTTCGGAAAATTTCATGAATATCTCTCAAAATTACAAAATTACGTATTTATCTTTCTAAATTTTAAATTTATAAAGTACCCATTTTGCTCCATATTAAATATATATATATATATATATATATATATATATATATATAGAATTGAGCTATGCTACTACATTGAGTAAAACGCGTTGGTGCTCCACGCCGCTATATTTTTATTTTGAAAATCCAAACGACCGATCCGAACGGCTCAACATGATCTCCATATTGAAATGTGCTTGGAGACCAAATTTTACATTTTTTAGAATTTTTTTACTATTTATTAAGCCACCTTGAAAATCACTGATCCGGCAGTCCAGAATTTTTTACTGTTTTTCACTGTTCACCCGGATTTTCAGATTTTCAAAGTGGCTTAATAAATAGTAAAAAAATTCTAAAAAATGTAAAATTTGGTCTCCAAGCACATTTCAATATGGAGATAATGTTGAGCGGTTCGGATCGGTCGTTTGGACTTTCAAAATAAAAATACGGCGTGAAGTACAAACGCGTTTTACTCCATGTAGTAGCATAGCTCATCTCTCTATATATATATATATATAGAGAGAGAGAGAGAGAGGAGGGGCTATAGTGAGTTGCGAAGTAGGAGACTTGTTTTACTTCACGCCTATATTTTCTATTTTTGAAAGTTCAAAAAGTCAATCTGAACCACTCAACATGGTCTACATATTGATGTGCTAGGTGGCCAAATTTTACTTTTTTTGAAAATTTATTACTATTTATTAGAATTTTTTAAATCACTGTTTTTTTATGGTCCATAATCCATCCAAAAATAGTGATTTTCTACCCATCTAAAAAAATAATAAAAAAAATACCAAATTTTACATTTTTTGAAAATTTATTACTATTTATTTAGAATTTTTTAAATCACTGTTTTTTTATGGTCCATAATCCATCCAAAAATAGTGATTTTCTACCCATCTAAAAAAATAGTAAAAAAAGTATCAAAAAATGTAAAATTTGATCTTAAAACACATTTCAATAGGGAGATCATGTTGAGCGGTTCGGATCGGTTGTTTGGACTTTGAAAACGGAGATATAAGCGTGAAGTAAAATAAGAATCTTACTTCACAACTCACCATAGCCCAACTCTATATATATGTATAATATGGTTAAGAGAGATATTTAATCTTCTAATTTGTCGGTTTTGAGAGCTAATAGTTTATTTTTATTAGTATGATACACACAAAAGCATACGTCTAACTGTCGTCGTGTATGCGTCACAAGCAAAGAAATGATTCATTTGTCATCGGAAACCGATTAGTTGGAAAACATAATATTTTTCTTACACATGCTACCTTTTTATGTTCTTAATAAGGGTAAAATGGGTACATTATAAATTCAAAATAAGTTTTAATTGAAAAGTCAATAAATTAAATATAATTTATGAACTTTAGAAGTAGAATTACGTAATTTCAATGTTTTTGAGGACATACATGAAATTCTCTCTTACACTTTGTTTGGATGGAAAGTAGAGAAAGGAAAGGGAGGTGAAGAATAGAAGGGAATGAAATTTTACATATATAACCTCTTTATGTTTGAATGATTAATGAGAAAAAATAAATTTAACTTTTCTTTCCGTCTTATTTTCTGTTTGGTTAATTAAAATTTAGAAGGTTAATGAGAAATTTAGTGGTTGTTGTAGGTTTGTGACAAAGAAAGTTGGATGAGAATTATATAGGTAAGATATAGTTGGGCATTTGTGTCATTTTTTCTGAAAATATTTGCAACAATTTTTTTTTCCATCCGTTATACTCCAAATCGTGAGTGAAATTGATTATATTAATTATAATCATGCAAGATTAAACCTTTCACCTCATGTACCCTTCACCTCTGACATAATTTTGTCAACCAAATACGATTCGAGAGAATTTTTTTTTCTTTCCATTCCCTCCCTTCCTCTACTCTCCATCCAAACAAGGTGTTAATCTTTTGTTGCGCTTCTCTAATAGTTGATAATGGTAAGTTTTTGTTTTAAAAAAGATTTAAGTCAGATAATGGGAATTTTTTAAACTTACCATCTTAAAAACAAACAAACAAACCATATAACCGTCATTTTAAAATTTTCATATTTATCATGTTCGCAGGTTTAAATTGCGGAACCTGATAAATATAGAAATATTTAAAAACAATGGTTATTTTTTCAAGTTAGTTCCGCAGTTTAAATCTGCGAATCTGGTAAATATAAAAAATTTAAAAGTAATGGTTATTTAGTTTATCTTTATTTTTTAAAAATGATAAAAAAAATCGGTGATAAGAACATGCTTCACAAATTTTACTGGTTTGAGATTAACTCCCAGCCGTTTTGAGATTCGGACTAGAACATAGGGCAGTATTATTGGTCTTTGAGATTCGTGCCAAGTTAAAAAGAACGGTACCAGTAATTCTAAAAGATTCTCCACTAGGTACCAGGGAGGATCTGAATTCGTTGAAAAGTGAGGAACAGAGCTCCTACTTTTATTTTTTTTTAATAAAAAGAAAAACATATGCAATGATATTGATGAGACATCCTTGTTAGTAGTGATTGTTCCTATGAGATATTGGGATGACACTTTAGAATGATTGTCTGGTTGGCCAATTGGCCAATTGGCTATCTTAGAAATTAATTAACCCATGATTCTGTGTGCCGCCTTCTAGAAACTTTTCCATTTAGGTGCTAATTGAAATGATGAGGCAAATAAAGAGGCTATCATACACAAATAAAATTAGTACACATAAACATGGCGTGTATGATCCTATAGAGAACAGAGTAGGTCCGATGCCCATCGGATCTACTTTTAGGTTCAACGAGCATGACGACCGTCCGATCTAATTTAAGATTTGTGCGCACAAAAATTGAAACAGATGCGCACGAAGTTTAAAGCATTTTGCACGAATCTTAAAGAAAATCGACAGTGATCAAACACATCGAACCAGAGTAGGTCCGATGCCCATCGGACCTACTCACAATTGGATCCTATAACATTAGTCCAAAATATTCTAAAAATCATAATTTTGTTTACGTTATCATATCCAATATATCATCAATTATACATTAAAACTTTTTTAAAATTATTAAAATTATGTACAATATGTATGTTGATAATTTCTGATGCAATTTGAATATTTACTAATAATAATCATGTACAATTGACATCACTATTAAAATCCAGCAAGACCTCCTTGCACACTAAGTTTGATTATAAATTAGCACATTTTTTTCTTTCTTTTTTATTTTTATTTGTTGAGAAGATTGTCAAGGGGACATTTTTTGGATGAAGAATCAATTCCGCCACTATTTTTTTTGAAGAGGGTTCAAATGCCTTCATTTTTTGTGCCTCCACCATGCCTCCATTTTTAAAATCTTTAATAACTCGAAATTTAAAACTTATAAGTCAAAATAAAACTGTTAGATGTGATCTATGTTATTTTCTTTATATGCTCATAAAAAATTATCACATTTCAATTTTATTTTTATGTGAATTAATAAGTTGAAAAATCAAAGTCTAGAAATTATCTACATTAGTATGTTTTTTACAAGCTCTTGATGACAACCAAAACAAAATTGAAATGCTATAATTTTTTACACGTGCATAGATAAAATGATGTAGATCATATCCAACGGTTTTATTTTGACTTTTAAGTTTTAAATAAGTTTTTAAAAATGGAGGCAAGGTGGAGGCACAAAAAATGAAGACATTTGAACCTTCCTCTTTTTTTTTTTAGTGATATTGGCAGTTGATAGAGGAAGAACATCAAACACTAAGTCTGGGCCATTAGGTTATGTTTGATTGAGGCTTAAACCATTGAATAAAGGGTTTATATCTTCGTTAAGCTGCCAAATATGATTTAATTGAGCCGGACTAAGATGACATAAGCTTATCTTTAGGCCGCCCTAAAACGTAACAAGTTAAACCACCTATCAAGGTGGTTTTGTTCACGCATACGGCTTAAGCTTACAAATATTAAGTATAATATAATTCAATATCTAGATATCGTCTATCAAACTTATTAATTATATGATTCTCGAATTACAAAATTTTTTAAAAGAAATAAATTATTAACTAAATGAAATGATAAAATATTGTATAAATCAATTTTGTCAAAAATTACTAGTTAAAAATCTACATAAAATGTTAAATAAATTAATTTTATCATAAATTATTAAATAAAAAAATATAGAAAATGTAATATGAATAACTTTAATTGATCGGTCATAACTTAAACCACAAATTCTAACCAAACAAGATAATTTAAGTTATGACTTAACTAACTTTGGCCGGTCTAAGTTGGAATAACTAAGTTAGGTTTCATTAATCTTAGACCATAACCAAACACCACCAGACTAAACACCAGCTTAAAAAAAGTTTAACAAATTAACCCAAATTTTAGAAAAAGATGTACGAATGATTAAATAAATAATCATTTAATAATAAAGAACAAGAACAGTATGGAATTTTGAGAGTGAAGATGAGAATAATTGAAAATACTGTATTATTGATTGTTGGTTTTTACATTGTCTGTACATGACTATTTATAGACTAAACTTGTACTAGCCGTTAGGCTGTTTCCTAATTTACAGAGGCTGTAATCTATTCTCTAATTGTGTCTTAATTACAAAATTTGCTAGCTGTTGCTAATATCCAGCTAGATATCTAATCAGTGTGACAGCTATATATTTGGATGTTATATTATTTGTTGCCTAAGTTACTAATGATAACTAATATCTGAGGCAAAGATATTTATTCTTCAATAAACACAGAGAAAGAAAGCAACAGGGCAAAACCTGGTTCCTTGACACTTGTTAGTCTAAACATCAACACCTTATTATTTTTGTTCTTAGATCCACCATGTTTTATTTTTAGAACTATATTAAATATTTATATAGAATCAGAAAATTGGATAGTTTTTTCAATGTCATAGTTTATAATGAACTGAATCATTGAATTACTTTAAGCATCTTCTGAGAAACAGAATTATTGATTCAGTTTCTTATAGTTTGTATGCAAATCAGTTATTTTTTATAGCTAGGGATTTTGATATGCATACTAACTCTAAGAAACCGAATCAATAATTCGGTTTTTACTATAGTATCAAAAGAAATTTTCATCTTTCTCTTTCTCGACAAAATATTTACATATTTCTAGAAAGAGAAAGAGAAAGAGAAAGATGAAAAAGAAATTTTGAAAGAGAAAGATGAAAATTTAGCCACCTCACTAATTAACTTATTCCAACAATCATTCTCAAGGGATGGAATTTTGTGTTATTTGTTGAAAATGAGGCATCACACTAATCATTCATGAGTCATGACTCATGATAGGGAACAGACATCTTTTACACAGAAATTTAAATTTTGAATTTTCATACTCAAAAGATGAAGATGAAGATTTTTTTTTTTGAATTTCATACAAAATTTAAATTTTGAACATGAAATCTTTTACACAGATAATGTTATATTTTATCACTAGATCAAATACTAATTCTTGTTCAAATTCAGACCATGTAATTCAAAAGCAAGAGCAATACAGTAAATATATATCTGGCTATAAGTTCAATTGATTATAAAATAAAAAGGAGAATATGAAGGAAGTTGTACATTCTAAGGCATATCTTGCATTCTTGCTACATAAATTAACAAGAAAATTTCATATATACCTTTCAAAAATCTCAAAACTATGTATTTCTTATTTTTAAAATTCACAATATCATATTTATCTTTCTTAATTTAAAAAAACTCACAAATTGACCAATTTGTGAAAAAATCTATCTTATGAAGTTCAAAGTTTATCTTTATTAAAAAAGAAGTACGTAGTCAGTGTAAGAGAAATGTTTAGTCTTCTAATTGACTAATTTGTAAAAAAATAGTCCACTTCTCTACTCGTGACATGCACCGTATGTCAAAATGCCACTGTCCTTACAAACAGACTAATTATATATAAGACTAAACATTTTTCTTGCACAAGCTACATATATATTTTTTTAATAAAGGTAAAGTGTAAAGTGGAAAGTTTAGAAGAATAAATGAGATATTATACATTTTATAATAGTAAATAGAATATTATGAATTATAAATAATAAAAAAATAAAAAATTCGAGATTTTAAAAAAATATATACATGAAATTTCTCCTTAAATTAACCTGTACATAAACTTAGTATAGGATTAGAAAAATGCAAAAACAAACAAAATGAACCAATCATGCAAGCATTTATTTTCTTTTTATTATTCTTGAGTTGTGCATGTATCTATTATTCTATACTGTACAGTGTACATCTAAGGTGGTCCAAAGAATTCAATGGAAGCATTATTGATATTCGTCTACTAAGAATGGATGCTTAATTTCGTCCATAACATGCTGGACCATTTTTCAATTTCTTTTTTATCCTACAGTTAGTTAGAAACTGTAATTATTTTTTCATTGTTTTAAAATAGGAAAATGAAATTAATTAAAATTAATGGACCTGTAATGACTCCCGATTAACAAGATAAAAGGGAAATTCATCTAATTATTTTGACGAGTATTCTTTTTTTTTTGGCAAATTTTGTTGTAAAACCAATTAACATTTGAAATTTGATTTCGACAGGTATACAGTACAGAGAGCGCAAACTCCTTAGGGTATGTTTGGTTGGATTGAGAATAGGCTATTCTTGAGAACAAGCTATTCGGAACAAGCTATTCGGTGTTTGGTTGGATTAGAATAGCTAGAATAGGGAACCAAACTTGTTTGTCTTATTAGAACAAGCTATTCTCACAAAAAGTTAGAACAAACTATTCTAAAATTGCAACCAAACATACCCTAGTAGTTTTATACAAAAAAAAAAAATTAAGGATGATGTTGTGAATAAAATGCTTACAATACAAATTGTTGTGATATTATTATCAAAATTTCATTTGTACAAAGTTGGTTCCCATATAAAATTTCCATTCATACCAAGTCCCAAAACGCTCCAATTTTGAAAAACACCGGTATTGCGTTACAACTGGGTACCGGATTGGTACCTAGAATCATGCATGTTGTCTCTGTCTCGGTTGTTTGTCTAATTTCTAGAGGTCAAAGTGTCAACATTAAATATCCATTGATGCTGTCAGAAGATTAATACAAATTGACATCATTGTCATGTAATGTTCCCCAGTAAATAAGTGGTTCTGTTTCAATAAAATTCACAACGGGTACGTTTGGATGAGAGTTAGAATAGCTAGAATAGCGAAATTTTAGAATAGTAAATGAAAATAGAGAAAAAATAGTGATTTCCAGATTAGTGTGAAAATTGTGCTATTCGGATTAGTAAAAATATTGTTTGGATTGTATATGTGGAATAGTGAATAGTTTTAACCAATAAAAAATAGTGTTAACAAGGTGTTAATTAAGAGGAAAGATAGGCAAGTGGGATCTCAAATGAATTGTCACGATGTGGAGATAGCGGAAAGTGGTATCAAATTTGTCATTTCGGGATTTTGTTGGCGGAAATCTAAAAAGAAAACATTTTTTTCTCTCATTTCACATTTCCGAATAATAGTTATTCCAACATTTACAAGGAATAGAGAATATCAGCTATTCTAGATATTCTGAATAGCAAAAATATTATTTGGATGCACATTGCTATTCCGAATAGCTTCTATTCTAGAATAACCTCTATTCTAGCTATTGTTGGAATTGCTATTCCGAATAGCCTCTATTTTTGCTATTCTGAATAGCTTCTCTAGGCGATGCATATTGTGGATTTATATGTTATAATTCTGATAATGGAGAGTTTGGCTGCTACGGCTCAATATTGAGTTTTCAAAATTTTAACGGTCGATCCGAACCGTTCAACATGATCTCCATATAAATATGTGCTTGCCAACCAAATTTTACATTTTTTAGAATTTTTTTACTATTTTTGTAGATAGGTAGAAAATCACTTGATCTGAATGGTACAAAATTTTCAGATCAAGTGATTTTCTACCTATCTAAAAAAATATAAAAAAGTTTTAAAAAATGTAAAATTTGGTTTGCAAGTACATATTAATATGGAGATCATGTTGAGCGGTTCGGATCGACCGTTAGGATTTTGAAAACTCAAATATTGAGCCGTAGCACGGAGGCCCTCTATGCTACGCGTAGCATATTAGCCAGATTCCTGATAATGGTATAAATATTAATACATAGAAATATTGTTTTTATGTCTATGGTGGATTATTTAAATGACTTCTTGAAGTCTACTTAGTATCCATTGAGGTTAAATATTTTCTTTTTATACAGAGAACAATATTTTAAACAATTGTGCTAAATTTTATCATCCATATTAATCATCTATACTGAATCTGATTTAGCTATAGTAGTAACTAGCAAATAATAATTGAAATGAAGATATAATGTATTCAGATAACTTTATGATGAATGTACCAGATTAAAACTAGATATATAATATAAATTGATTCTCATTAGTATGTATTATGTGAGAAAAATTTTGTTCAAAGTCCAAAATTAAAATTTAATTATATCAAGTTACTTTAAGATGAAACTTACAAGGATTCAGATTGCATCAAGATTATAGCACTAATTGAATATTCATCAAGGATTCAGATTGCATCAAGATTGATGTCAACAAGGCTAAGTTGCCAGCTTGCTCTCCTGTTTTTTGTGATTTGATTGATTGGTTCTTGATGGGGACCTCAAACAAGTTATTTGATTTATTTGATTTGGTTAAATCAGGTTAATTTATTTGATTTGGTAACATGTTCGCTAGTAGAAATTTTTAAGGCGTGATTGAGACACACACTAATCCGAGGTTGGTGTGCTTCACAGCTAACTGTGTCTTTTTGTAAAAATTCATTTACATATTAAGTATGTTTTACTATTATTTTTCGAATTATTTTTAATATATTTTAAGTATTATTTTTAATATTATTTTTCGAATTATTTTTAATATTTTTTAATTATTTTTAAGTATATTTTACCTCAAACAATTCATTTACACACACTAGAGAGATACCATTTTCGAATTATTTTTAATATTAAGTATATTTTATTAAGTTCCTCAGAAAAGTATAGAAATAAAAACTTATTTTGAAAAAAAATATTAGGGGTAGACAAAATTTTATAATTTTTTGTGTCTTCAGTATATTTTTATAATTTTTTCTAACAAAAGTACAAAAATAAAGGTATATATTTGAATTTTTTTTAGCCAATCGTCGGCAAGTACCACCACTTGATTTTGTGTGACTCTGCCACTATTTACATACATGGTGGATTCACTTACACTGACTGGAGTCTTTAGGTACTTTAGATTAAAATGTCACGGATACTGTAAAATCGACATCATACATATCATTAAAATTTTATATGACCGACTCTCCAATGTATTGTTCACCCTCATACCTTAAAAGTCTAGCTCCGCCTTTGTTTACATACGTTCTCTTTCTTGTTGTAACCATATTAAGTAATTCAAGAAGATTATTAGAGCATCTCCATCCCAGCAACTCTAATTGATTTCTAAATAACTGTTAACTACTAAATAGAAATTAAGTCTCTCTTAATTTATAATCCTCCACATCTCCAAAATAGAAATTAGAATTTCTATTAAGGCCGCGAAACTTTCCTGCAAGAGAAAGAAACTTTAGCCAATAATTTTGCCAGCGTGGAGTTTATAAACGATTTCTTAATAAGAAACTTTCTTGCATAGTTTTTAAATAAGAAACTCTAGTACATTTGCGAAATCGAAATAAAAAGTGTCACCTCAGATTAGAAACTCTAATAATACTAAAAATGGAGATGCTCTATGCATCATCTTCATTATCTTGAAATAAACAATTTAATTATTAGACATGATTAGTTGTGTCAAATATCTATAAAGATGAATTTGTAAATAGTTTTAGTGTGGATTCATTGTGAAAATACAAAACACCTCTATTTTCAACATTCAATAGTATTTATTATGGTATATAAAATATGATATACTATAACATCTTGACGTTTATATCATATTAAGTTGAACAATTTTGATCACTGATTTTATTTCATTTGAAATGACTGCATATTATTATTCATAACTCAAAATAACCATTTCACCTTTTTTCTAGCACTTTTTTTTGGAAAAAAAAAACAAGTCTAAAAATTAATAAAATAAAATAAAATAAATTTTGAAAAGTCAAACAGTGATAAATGAAGTCTTGTCGGTGAATTTTTTTTATAAACCATAATAAAAAAAAATATTTTTACGAAACCAACATGATTACTTTTTTTTTTACAAAAATTATAGAACCGAAATGACATTTCGGTCTGCCATTTTTTGTATTCCGGACCGAAATGGCATTTCAGTCTGGTCTCCTTTTTGGATTTTCTGTAGCAGCTCATATGAAAACTTGTGAAACCAGTATCACAGAAAATCCAAAAAGAATACCGGACCGAAATGTCATTTCGGTCCGGAATAAAAAAAAATAACGGACGATATTTCGGTTCTTATAGTTTTTGTAAAAAAAATAATCATGTTGGTTTCATAAAAAAAAAAAAAATTTAATATGGTTTATAAAAAAAATTCCTTGTCGGTTGCATCATGTTTTCAATATCTTCATGCTTACTTCAAATGATTGTGTTATTGTAGACAATGAAAGCATACCTATGTCTTTTGCAAAAAGAAGAAAATTATTCGTCTCAAATAGTGATAGAAGTGCTCATAGTGTTTTTTTTTTGTTTTTACAAATGAATAATTATCAAGAAAAAAATAATTAATAAAATGTAATTATATTTAACCAATCAATTCTAATGGTACAGACCGTACAGTTATCGTTGGTGAAGAATTAAGGAGGAAATATTATTATTTATTCCCTACGTCTACATTAGACGAAGTCAGAATATTAATTAATATTAATTATGGGCCTTTCAAAGATAAAAACAAGGTTCATTTGATATTTTAGAATGATAAAAACAAGGTTCATTTGATGAAAAGTAAGTTAATTAATTATAGTTTTTAATTCATTCATGGCTGATATAAAAAACTTGCATTCTTACAAATATTCTTACAAATATTTATTTTTTAATTAATATTTTTTTACACAATTGCACGTTTAAATTTACTTTTTGGTTGACATAGCCATTTCTTATATTATTTATATCATCTAATAATATTTATATTGAAAGATATATCGACAAGAAATAAGTAAAATGATTTTTAATTTTATGATACGTAACAAAAGTCAATACTGATAATTGTATGTTAAATGGTATTAATTATTTTTGTAGTGTGTAAAAATGTCACTGGAATAAAAAATTGATCTGATGTGTCTCGTGATTATTCAATTATTAGGGTTAATTTGGATATCAAGTTTTACAAAGCGAAACATCCAATTAAAAAATTAATCCAAAAATCCAAAGGTTGGAAGACCCATGATTTGAGGGCCACCACCCTTTTCTCCCTTTAATTATATTAATATAAAGTAAAAAGATAAATTTTGCTAGAGGTCACTCAACTATATTTTTTGTCACAAATTGATCACTCAAATTTGATTTGTTCATTTGTAGCCACTGAATTTTTCATTTGTCATAGTTAAGTAAATCTATAACTTTTTCGTCCAAAATAGTAATAGAATATGCTAATTTCGTCTTGATAGGTCCATGTGTCAATTGCCCTCAATGAACTTGATCTCGGCCACAAGTGACTCGGAATTCGGACCCCGCCAAGGGCCAACCCGAGGTAGAACATAATAGGGCCCTTAACAAGCTGGTCGTGGCCCAAAAGCAACTCGGGACCCGGATCCCTTCCTGGGGCTAGCCCGAGACTGAAAGCAATAAGGCCCGTAGCCTGGCAACAAGCCTGTCCGACGAGGTCCAGTCGGGTCGTACGCGATAGGCCCAAAAATTGACTAGTGACCCGGACCCCTTCTTGGGTCCAGCCCGAGACCAAACAAAGCAAGGCCCGCGGTCCAGTTGCCGAACAGCCTGACGAGGACCGATCCGGGCCTCGTCCAATCAACCCGAAGTAATTAGGCTTGGCGAAGTCGAGTTGGGCCTCAACTGATAAGGCCCAGTCCACCCTCCACTTCCCGTCACCACCGTTTATGCGGATGTCATCGCTTCTATGCGAACTCCCCTAACCGTTCTGACAACGCGTATTAACGGTTAGGGGCGACCTATTTAAGGCAAACAGTTCCTTGAAATACGGGTCAGATTTTTCACTAAGCAAGGCATTATAAAGGATATAGCACTAATATCTTCAAACCTTCTCCTTTCTCTTAGTCTCGGCCCGTCAACCCGAGACGAGACGAGCCCAAATTCTTAACTCTCTCCCTATACAGCCTACTCCCCGGGATAGAACGTATCACGTCCAAAATACTAATTAAAAAGGTATATTTTTTATAAAAAAGTTATAGAGTGACTTGATTGGGACAAATGAAAAGTTCAGTGACTTAATTGGAACAAATCAAACTTCCTATATTATAATGATACGTGATAAGAATCAATACTCATAATTTTTATGTTAAATGGTATAAATTATTTTTTTTAATGTGTAAAAATGTCACTGAGAATCAAAAATTGATTTGATGTGTCTTCTGATTATTCAATTATTAAGTTTAATTTGGATATCAAGTTTTACAGAGCGAATTATCCAATTAAAGAAATAAATAAGATAAAGACGTAATTTAAACAAAATTGGATAAATTATAATATATTGATTTTGACTTTTAATGTAGCTTTTTTTGTGCACATGATAATGCTATATTGCTTTCAAACAAAATACATATGTTGCGACTCGTTAATCGCTATACAATAAGCTAGTGAGGCAACTGCCACAGAAGATCGAAGTTGTATTTCAATTAGTTTGCCTGGCCCTGGACCACAGCTATTCGCCTATTTGGTTGATGATGTCTCTTGCCGAACCCATCACTAGACTAGACGTTAGACAGCCATTCACCATTCACTATTCACCGGTCCTTCGTGATCCAATAAGGAAATAAATACTCTACACCAGGTGCACCATCGGTTTGCACCATGTGCGTAGTGACACGTCAGCGTTTCTCTACAGATCATCACCGGGCAAATTCTTCGAATTTTTTTATAAACCATAATTAAAAAAAAAAATTTAGAAAACCAACATGATTACTTTTGTTTTTACAAAAACCATAATAACTGAAATGTCATTTCGGTCTGCGTTTTTTTTTTATTCTGGACCGAAATGCAATTTCGATCCGTACTGGTTTCACAAGTTTTCAGCAAAACATGTGTAGTCGTTGGTGTAATACCCACGGACGAGATGCCATTTCGGTCCGCCGCCCCCCCTTTTTTTAGGGAAGAGGAGAGCCAGAGCCTCTGCCGCGGATGGAAAAAAAATTAAAGCACCGGGATTGAAATGCCATTTTAGTCTGGTATCTTTTTCGGTTTTCCTGTGACCGTCTTGCTGAAAACTTGTGAAACAATTACGGACTAAAATGCCATTTCGGTCCGGTAAAAAAAAATTAGCGGACTGAAATGGCATTTCGGTTCTTATGATTTTTGTAAAAACAAAAGTAATTGGTTTCCTAAAATTGTTTTTTTTTTTAATTATGGTTTATAATTTTTTTCTTTTTTTTATTATTCAATTTATAGTTTCTGATTTTATCCATTCACAGTGAAGAAAAAAAAATTCTCAAATCAGCAAAAAAAAATCTACTTCAGAAAAATAATGACGTCAGCAGAAAAAATATTCACATTATCAAATTTATGTCATGTCTTCCTGCAATTGATTTAATTTAGATAGTGTGACTTAATTAAAATATTAATAGTTCAATGACTTAATTATAATAGTCAATTCAAGTGTAGCAACCAACTTATAATAAAGGACAAAATTTAATCATCTTTAAATAAATCTAACCTGAATTGTTACAAATTCAAAAAAGAAAAATACCAAATAATTGCTAACAATGATAAGTCAATATCTACTATACTTAATAACAATAAATAATATCAGAAAAATATAAATTGCAATGCTTAATTAGACCAAAGTTCCATGAAGATCTATTTGCCATAAAAAATTGACCTACTTCTTAAATTATATGAATTAATGTAAAAATTGATGATAAATGAACAAATTAAGATAAACTTCTAACACTTATTTTTACTTATTGCTACCTTGACTTTAAATTTATAAATAACAAATTTATAAAATTTAATATGTAGGTGCATCGTTGATAAATTAGATTAATTTCAACATTTTCAATTCGATAGTTTGCGCCTAATTTTACGAATTATATTCATACTCACAAATAAGCTTAATGTTAGTTTTACAAGCCAGAAAATATTTAATATTAAAATTATTTGCTCTTAATGTGTGCCCGCAGGAGCGAATTCAAGATTTTTGTCAGGGAGCAAAAAATTAGTGAATCAGTTTTAAATAACTAATTGAGTCCAATCCATTAGCTAATCGGGTATTAAATAATTTTCAATGCTCTAACTTATAATTCTAATCACCAATTAGAATTCCAAGAATTTCTTCTAATTTTATAAGAAGAAAATTATTATCAATGAACATTCCAAAAAACTGGATTAATAAATTTCAGTCCAATAAAAAATATTATACAAAGTATTTTTTTTTTATCTCTTACGAAAATTTTAGAGTGAGTCTATGGTACTATGCATAGCACGGATTAGTCCGTATTACGGAGTCATATTTTCATTTTGAAAATCCTAATGGTCGATCCGAACCGTTCAACGTGATTTCCACATGAATATGTACTTGCAGACTAAAGTTTACATTTTTTTGATTTTTTTTACTATATTTTAAGATAGGTAGAAAATCACTTGATCTGAAAATTTTGAACCATCCAAAAACAGTAATTTTCTACCTATCTAAAAAAATAGTAAAAAAATTCTAAAAATTAAAAAATTTAGTCCATCAAGTATATTCTCATATGGAAATCATGTTGAACGGTTCGGATCGACCGTTAGAATTTTGAAACGAAAATATTGATTTGTAGTTCGGACCAATCCGTGCTATGCTATGCATAGTACCATAGACTCACTCAAAATTTTATATGTAGATCACATTGAACAGCTTGTTCTTTATTGTTGTTTTTTTAAATGTTTTATTGGAGTTTTGTTCGGAAACATAAAATCGGTGGCTGGTGCTGGCTTTGGGATGGTGAATTTTTTTAAATATTTTTGGATGATTAAAATTAGTTTAATTAGAAGATAAATCAATCTAGAAAATAATATATTTATTTTACTTCACTGGAACCAATAATACTATTTATATAGGCTAGTTCAATATCTAAATCTAAAATCTTCCTGTGATATCATTTGGTTTTAATTTCAAAATTTTAAAATTTTATTTCTGACAAGTAAATATCAACTAATTATCCCATAAAGATCCATCAAACTTTCTTGTTTGCTTCTTACTCTTTTATGTGGTCCAATATACAAGGCGCAACTGAACGGAACATGAATTCAGATCCAGTTCAATGCCTGATTGAGTACAGTTAGATCTGAGCCGTAAGTTTTAACTTGGCACGAATCTCCAAACGGACTCCTATATTTCAATCGGTCGGCTGATGATTAATCTGAGCTGCTAATTGTACCGAGTCAGTTACCTTCCTTGAAAAAAGAAGAAGATAAAATTAATGTAAAAAGCGGAGCCGTATTTTGACAATAAAAGAAGTTTGTTGGGGAGCAGCTTGGGTCCGATGCCCATCGGACTCAAAGTGAGTTCGATGGGTTCGATGACCGTCCGATCTGCTTTCGGAGTCGCGCCCGCAACTTTCTATGTTGTAATATTCGTGCGCACGAATCGTAAAGTGGATCGGACGGTCCCTAAACCCATCGGACCCAAGCTGTTCCCGTTTGTTTACTGCGTCTCGTTTGACGTCTGCGAAACAAAAAGTACACTGTCTTTATTGAAAAATGCCGAATTCTGATAAAATACAGCTTGACCTTTTAACCTCCTTTATTAAATTCATTTTAATGGTTTCTTCGCAAGTTGTATTTAAAGGATGGCACTATCACTGTAGAGAGAAAATCTCTCCTCTCCCTCTCCACCTCTCTCTTTCTCCTTCCTCTCTCTCCGCTGAAAGCCTGTCTTTCAACAATTAAATGCTTAAAATTTCGCATACTGGCTCTGTTCCCCTTAAATAAATGAAGACATCACAGGTGAGGCATCGCCATTATTAAACTATATCTTTGAGAAATTAATTAGACAACAAGGGTAGATTCGGAGTATAATTAATTGCTTTATGTATAACGTATCTTTTACAGGATTCTCCAGTTGCAGCAGAAGCACCTCCGACAAGTCAAGTTGCGCATGAAGTGCAAGCTAACCAGTCAAATCAGGTAGGTGCTGCTGAGGCACCAGCAGCTGATTCAGGCTCTTTATCGGTTGCCAGTAGTGATAATAGAAAGGTCTCTCGTGAAGATATTGAGCTTGTAAGATTCAATTCTTTTTTCTCCTTCTTGTTTTTTTTTTTCTTTTTCCATTTCTCAAAAAAAAATTCTGGCCTAATTCTCCAAAATCTCAGATTTCAATTGAGATGGTCTTCCTACTTTTATTTATTGTATTAAGGTAGTTCAAGGGAAGATTTTATTGGATTAAATTGATAAATACACAATATTTATATTTTACAGGGTTATATTTGATATTAAAGGTTTTTGGAAGAGTTCAGAAGAAATTCACTTTTGTTGCATTCACGTTTTGCATTCAATTTTGTTGGCAATTAATGTAATTTAGTTGGGTGATTTTTCCTGATATAGTGATATGGAATACTACAGTTTGTCCATCTAGTTGGTAGTTGGTTGTAGTAAATTCTTCTTTTTTTGGGTTCATTTCTAAATTCTGACAAGCTGTGATTCTGTTGCAGGTACAAAATTTAATAGAACGCTGTCTCCAGCTTTACATGAATAAAGGAGAGGTGGTTCGAACTCTCTCTACTCGCGCTCGAATAGAGCCTGGTTTTACTACTTTAGGTTAGTTTTTCTCATTTATTTTTGTCATTTCTTAATTCATGCGGCAATTGCATTGTGGTTTAATTTGTGTGTGTGTGTGTGTTTCTAAATTTTCCTTTTGTTTGGAAGCCTTTGCCAAGCCGCCCAATTCCCACACTGAACTCCTGATATTATACCAGTAACATGTGTAAATAATCTCTGCAGTTTAAACAGCTAAAAAATATATGTTTTTCTCTATGTTCAGTATGGCAAAAGCTGGAGGAGGAGAATTCAGAGTTCTTCAGGGCATATTACATAAGGCTAAAATTGAAAAAACAAATAATAATGTTTAACCATTTACTGGAACACCAGTACCATTTGATGAAGTACCCTGTCCCACCAAAGGTCCCCCTAGCTCCTATGCAAAATGGGATCCATCCAATGCCTGGTTATTTCTTGTCTTCTTATTTGATGCTTTTTATTAATTTATTTTTACAATTTTTCCCCTTCAACTTTATGCATGTTTAAAGTCAAGTGCTGAAATATTCTGTACTATCACGTGAGTTGCTATACCTTTTCCCTTCAATGATCAAAAGTTGATCTAAATTCGTTTCCTTTCCATCAAACTGGAAACTTTGTGAATTACACTCAATAATTCACAGCATATTCAAAAGTACCCCTACACTTCTTATATCTGAAACTTGTACCCATGATTAGTGAGATATTTTCATATAAAAGCCAACTGTTTGATTAGCATGGTGGAAAAGATGTGTTCCACAAAACTTGCTGACAATATAAAGTCGACCAATTTTGATTAGAAATTGCGAGTGTTTCTGAACTGTTACAAGAATTTTTTGAGTTATCATGGACAAAATATCGGGGTATTTTTGTCAATTTTAGTTGTTTAACCTTTGATTTAGATGGTCGGTTATTTTTTGGTATTAACCCAAAATGTTGGGTGTTATGTGATATTTCTGGGCACTACTGGTAAAGAAACAGTAAAATATCATGCTGTAACAAGTACTGTAACACAATAGAAGTTTCAGCCACCATGTTAAGTTTAAATTTTAGTATGGAGTTTCTATTAAGCATAAAAGTGGTGTGTGCAGTACAGTTAACAACCTACCAATGGGATATCCGGTACTACAACAGCCTCCAATACCACCTGCAGGTGGGCCCCACCAGCTTGATCCGTCTGGCTGTGGAATGTCCAGCTGTCATGTTGTCAACGGCATCCCTGCCCCTGCAAATTACCATCCTATCCGTATGAACTCTGGAAATGAGTAAGATCTAAATTTAGCCCCAAACTTTCAATGGAAATTCACCCTTTTCTGTTAATTACCTTTTTATCTGACTTGATAGGTCTTCTTTTAGGGTTTTGATGGGGTGAAATATTTGTAGTATACCTTAATTAAAGGGAGAGTTAATATAGATTCAAAACAGAAAGAGAAATATAAGATGGAAAATGTAAACTCAAAACAGATGAAATTGGGACAGCAATGAATGTTGAAACAGAAATTCAGAGTCGCACAAGTAACTTTTTCTTCACGATATCGACGTTTTAATAATAAGTGTTTTTTTTGTTTTGCTTAATGAAGCATGGTGATAGACAATGGAGCAGGAGTACCTGAACCAGCTGCTCCTGCGGGCCCACCTGCCACTGGTACAATGTCAGCTATGTCAGATATGGCCGTGAGCCCTTCATCAGCTGCTTCAAGCAACCACTTCCCCTTCACCCCAACGGAAATATCGGGCATGGGCATGGACCCATCAGCCTTGGACCCGACTTTTGCCTCAGATCCGGGAGGCCTACAGCTTGGACCTGACGGTGGGGTTGGTTCATCAAGGGATTCTATCAGTCGGTCATTTGGGCAGCTTTGGAATTTCAGCCTTTCAGATTTGACTGCCGATCTCACTAGCTTGGGAGGTAATTCTTTACTTCTTTTTTCTTTCAATTTTTGTTGTTTGAACCTGGCACACATCATTCATGATCATGAGCCACATACTGGTACTGCCATCAACTGGTATTTTAAACTTTTAAATCTAGAATGTTTTCCACAGCATCAGGTCTGATTCCATCCGGTCAAAAGAAAACAAAACGGGACAGTTAATTCCTTTAGTCCTTTATTTTTACTTGTCCAATTTGTCATATTGGCATACTTTATGGCAGATTTAGGAGCACTTGAGAACTACACAGGAACTCCATTCCTCCCATCAGATTCTGACATCTTACTTGACTCCCCGGAACAAGATGATATAGGTAAGTTCCTCCCATCAGATTCTGACATCTTACTTGACTCCCCGAACCACGATGATATAGGTAAGTCTCTTAATGATATATTCTTTTGGTTTCTGTATATACTGCACACCTTGAAAAGCCCAAATCCACATCCACATCACTCATGTCTTTTAGTGTTTTTTTTTGGGGTTTGGGTTGGGGGGGATATTTTGAGAAACTCTTAAAATGGTAGTATATAATAACAGAAGATGATGTATTAAGGCTATTATCTTACTTTTAGAACTGCTAGCAGTTCTTTTTGGTACTAGCTCTATTTGCATATATTCAATCTTTTCTTTTTCTTACTTTTAGTTGAGGAGTATTTTGCGGATACAATTACTGGGCCAACTCAGTCAGATGAAGAAAAATCATAGAAAGGGCTAGACAAAGAAGATTTAAGCTTCTTTAGATTCGATGATTTTAGGTTATATAATTAGCATGAACTAGAACTAGTGTTGCCCATGGCAACTAGTCAAGATGTTGCATCTTATCATCCCCTCAATTTCATGTTTTCTATATTTGTGGCATGATGAGGGCACTTATTCTTGCTGTATTTTGTCTGTCTGAGAATTTTGTAGCAACTAAAGAGCTATAATTATTCCTAATATACACTGAACTGATGGAATAGTTCAAACTGTTTTCTTTTTCTTAATTAAGTGACTTGATGCAGTGACACTGGGACAGTTGATTCCTTGAACACATGCTCATCCAAACAAAAATGAACTGTTGGACTATTTGTTTAGGGGAGTAGAAGGTATTTACTATGGGTGCATTTGGATGGAGGGGTGGATTAGTGAGAATAGTGAGCTAACTTCAAAATTGAGAATAGGGCTAACTTAACATTTTGTTGGGTCAGTAGAATAGTGAGCTAACTTACAAAAGACAAACAAAGAATAGTAGTTCGGAATAGTGTTAATTCGGATTAGTAACTATTATTCACCCAAACACATCTAATGTTTGGATCATGGGCTCTCATGGCAAATGCTATTTTGTCAAAATTTGCAACGCTACATGACCTTTTTTTAAATTCAGGGGTTGAATTTGTTTTGTAATATAATTTTTTCGGCCTTGCGAGAGCCCACTTTATGTAAAGTTTGATCAAGTTATCTTCTTTCTTTGGTTTGGGGGAAATCAGAACCAGGAGATATTAATATAAGAGCCTTTTCTTTTGGATCCGTATCCTCCCAGGTACCTGACTCAAGCAAATTGAAACGGACGGCCCAGATTAATCCTATCTAGGCCAAACTCAATTTGGTGCCTATGGAGACTGTAGGAGGTTTGTTTTGAGATTCGTGTCATGTTAAAAGAACCGTCCGATCATAATTTGCTTGAGTCAGGTAACCTGAGGTGATGTGAATTCCTTTTTAGAGACGTTTCGAAAGACTCTCGACTGATCCAGTGGCAACTAATTTTTGGTTCAGTATTGAATTATAAGAAATTCTAATTTTTTTTAAAATTCAGTAAACATTCAGAACCAGGTGTTATAGAATTTTAAAAAAAAAAAGGTCGTTATGGTGTCTCTCACAAAAATTACATTATGGTGTAACTTAAGGCTGTAAACGAGCTGTACTAGACAAAGTTTGAACTCGGCTCGGGCCAGACGAGTCGAGCTAATCATGTCATGAGTCAGCTCGTTTATGCTAGCTGTGAGTCTGTGAGTATAAAAAGATTTCGTTGATTTAGTTTTATGAGTTGTGCAAAGATCACGAGTCCGAAAATGAAACTATTTATTTTGCAACAAGCTTTATCTTTTTATAGTGAGAACAATAAGAGATAGTTAAAGAGTCGAAAAATAGCTTTATCTTCTTCTTACAACTTGAACTAGCCGAGCTGGATCAAGTTTGAACTTGCAAATAACGAGACGAGACAGAATCGAGCAAACTAATTACCAACTTTTTTCGAACCGTTCTCGAGTAAACCACGAGCTACAAATTATTTTACCTGTCCTAATGATGTTCACTAAAATTGACGGCATTGATTTACAATTTTCACAGCCGTGCCTAGAGTAAAGGAAAATTTGTAGTTTGAATTAAATTTTAGAGTAAATTTCGTCAGAGGTTACTAAACTGTCTTTTGTCACAAAATTGGTTACTCAAGTTTAATTTGTTCTAATCGAGTTATTGAATTTTTCATTTGTCTCAATCAAATCACTCTATAACTTTTTCGTCCAAAATGCTAACGGAATATTCTCACTCCGTTAGCATTTTGGACGGAATGGGCATATTCCGTTAGTATTTTAGACGGAAAAATTGTAGAGTGACTTGATTGGAATAAATAAAAAAATGAGTGACTTAGTTGGAACAAATCAAAATTGAGTAATCAATTCGTGACAAAGGACAAAGTTTAGTGACCTCCAGCGAAATTTATCCTAAATTTTAGTTGTTGATTTGACAACCTCCTTCAAACGGTTCTCAAATTACATCGTATTTAGTACACAGTTATTAGTTAAAAACTACAAATAATATATCTACAATTTTTACTTTTTGAATTTTCATAAACATTGAACTTGTCAAGTAAATATAATATATTATCCATTTACATTGAAGAATACATATATTTTGGGAAGTTGAAAGTTGAGACAAAAATCCTCCTCCATTTACATTAAGGAAACTGATAACAGTACCCGCGCTACAGTGCACGCATTGTACCCGCACAATAACTACCATAACTACCATAACTATCTGGGAGGACCGCAAAAACTCCAGCACAGGATTTTTTTCTAAAATATTAATACATATGCAATAAACTATCTATACCTATGCACACAAGTATTTATATCTATGAGGTTAACAATTTTTACGTAAATAATTGTCTCCCCAACTAAATCTCCCAAACGTACCCACACCATAAATACCTATGGAGGACCACTTAAACTACATGGGAGGACCATATACATTTTTAGAGGTGGATTTTTTTTCTCCGTTCAATCTCGTTCATATTTCTGACGATCTGTGAGAAATTTTGCGAATCTATAACCACGAACGTCTTCTACGCAATTTTCTCTTTCAAATAAGATCCATGATGACGTACTTTCGGACTCATCGTCACACAAGTATTTACACCTCGGTGTGCAAGTATTTATTCCTATACCTCAAAGTATTTTTTACATATGATATTATATGACGTCTGAAAGTATTAATATCAAGTACGGCAAGTATTTATACCTCTGCACTGAAGTATTTATACCTATGTGGTCAACTATTTTTGTTAGAGAAAGGTTGACGCGGGGATGATTGGGTAATGTTGATGCGGTGATACGGGGTCCCCACTACTTCATTAGAGGAAGGTTGATACGGGGACGATTGGGGGACTGGAAAAGGGATGAGCATAACAAGTTACGCATCAAAGTATTAATATCTTATCTTCCAAGTATTTATATCTATGAAAGTTGAGCGGGAACAAGTACGGGGACTGAGAAAGGGGGACCATATAATTAGTAGAGATTATAGAGGAAGAGTGTTGCAGGGATTTTAGATTAATAATTAGTGGAGACCATATAATATATTTTTATAATAATAATTAGTGGGGACCATATAATATTTTTTTAGAATAATAATTAGTGGGGACCATATAATTAGTAGGGACCATAGTACATAATTTCTCTAAATGAGGTGTGGGTATTTTGAGGGTACATAAATGAGGGTGCTCAAATAATTATTCTTACATTAATTGAAGAATACATATATATATTGCTTGTTGAAAGTACTTTTGGAAAAATTAAAGCATCAAATTAAGTTAGCTTCCTTTTCCTTTTTTTTGAACACAGAGAGGGATTAATTACTTTTTTGCATTTGTTGACTGCCGGGTCATGATATTTGTGGGCTAGGCATCCGGCTTAATTGGTACGGAAATTAGGAAGTTTAGTTTAATACTTTTGAAAGAGTGAGTCTATGGTACTATGCATAGCACGATTTGGTCCGTAATACGGATCAATATTTTCGTTTTCAAAATTCTAACAGTCGATCCGACCGTTCAACATGATTTTCATATGAATATGTACTTGCAGATTGAATTTTATATTTTTTACTATTTTTTAATATTTTTTAAGATAGGTAGAAAATCACTGTTTTTGGATGGTCCAGAATTTTCAGATCAAGTGATTCTCTACCTATCTTAAAAATTAGTAAAAAAATTCTAAAAAATATAAAATTCAGTCTGCAAGTACATATTCATAACGGGATCATGTTGAACGGTTCGGATCGACCGTTAGAATTTTGAAAACAAAAATATTGATCCGTATTACGGACCAACCCGTGATATGCATAGTACCATAGACTCACTCCTTTTGAAATCATCTTGTCATAGAATTTCTTTGCAAATGAGTAGAAATGCTCCTAGAGAGATATTATAAAATAAATAAATTAAAAAAAAAAGGAAAAAGGAAAAGAACAAACGGCCATAACTGCAGGAGTGCCGTGCATTTGCTGCTCCGGACAATCGGATTGTCGGGTATAACATTATTACCCGCTCCGTCGCCCGTTTATTCCTTGAAAACCTAAACAAACTCCATTTAAAAGAGCCATAACTTCTGCTTATTGTTCCTTATTAAGTAAATCATCATTTATTGGATAATCCTATTATGATTGGCTGCTCCTGAATTTTGCACCAAACTCGCCCGCTGTTACCGGGGGATGAATTAAATGTGTAAAATTATCAGTTTTGTTATGAAATAAAAAAAAGATTGAAAGTTCAATGTAGAACTAATAATTAACAATAAGAGAATGGAACCTATCTAAAAAACCCAAATATCAGTATATTATAGTGCATTTTTGGGATTTTTTTTGGGCCTCAATGTCAATCTGCGCCCCCCAAGAATGAGACCGTAGATTGACTTGGAGGCCCTGGTATTTTTTGAATTCCCCATGATTTGTGATTTTTTTTTACAGTGGTATTAATAAAAATTTCAGCCAAAACTGATTATATATATATATAGAGTATGGCTAAGTTGCTGCCGGCAGCATTTCGGCGAGGTGCTGCCGGCAGCGTTTCGGCCATTCTGGGGTTCAAACAACAAATTTTTTTATATAGATGTTCAATCTATATTAAAATCTACTTGGAGACCAAATTTTACATTTTTTGGAATTTTTTTACTATTTATTAAGCCACTTTGAAAATTGCTGATCCGGGTGAACAGTAAAAACAGTCTGGACCATATGATCTGGAATTTTCAAAGTGGCTTAATAAATAGTAAAAAAATTCCAAAAAATGTAAAATTTGGTCTCCAAGTAGATTTTAATATTTAGAACACGTTGAACGGTTCGGATTTTCTGTTTGAACACTGGAATGGCCGAAACGCTGCCGGCAGCACCTCGCCGAAATGCTGCCGGCAGCAACTTAGCCATACTATATATATATATATATATAGATGGGCTATTGTGCTTTGCAAAGTAAATGGGGGTTTACTTCGGGCCATATTTTCATTTTAAAAATCCAAACAACCGATCCGAACCGTTCAACATGTTCTATTTGAAATGTGCTTGGAGGCTAAATTTTACATTTTTGGAATTTTTTACTATTTATTAAGCCATTTTGAAAATCGCTGATCCACTGTGAACAGTAAAAAACAGTAAAATTTTCTGGATCACTGATTTTCAAAGTCGCTTAATAAATAGTAAAAAAAATTCCAAAAAATGTAAAATTTAGTCTCCAAGCACATTTCAATATTTAGAACATGTTGAACGGTTCGGATCGGTTGTTTGAATTTTCAGAAATGAAAATATGACCCGAAGTAAACCCCCCATTTACTTTGCAAAGCACAATAGCCCATTGATTAAAAAATTCTTTTTATACTCCTTTTTTTTATTAAATTTCTTTGCAAAGCACAAAGCACAATAGTCTTTTTTTTTTTTTTTACAGTTACAACTTAATAAAAAAATTCTCCTCTGCAAAATAAAGTTTTGCATATCTTATAAATTCTGAGTCAAGATGCCTATAGAATATAGATTGACCCCGTTCTTACACATGCATAAATGTCATGTGCACATAATTTACAAAATAAATTCTATAAAAAATAGTTCTACAAACAGTAGTAAAAAAATTTTGATTTGCAGAAGTATTAATTCAATATTGGGTTGTTTTTTGAAGGTTGGCGGTGAAGTACCGCCAACTTTTGAATTGATATTAATAAAAAAGTTATATACATCAGACCAAAAAAAGAGCCAAATCAGCCTTGGTAGGCAATCTGACTTGTAAAAAAATTAAAACGGGAAATATCAAAGGAAATCACTATCTCGCTGTAATAGCCGCTAACAAGGCGCAAAAGGACCCCCCGTGTCCTGTAATGCCCCCTTTCCTGTGTTCATCCGCTCTGCAACCAAAAAGCCACTTCGATTGTCGTGTCATTTACTAAGATAATAACCGGTTTACGCTTATTTGAGAAGAGCCTTCTGTTTCTCTCTCTCCACAGAGCCCAGGCTCCAGCCGCCCAGAGGACATTTGACAACTCCCGAGATCTCCTTGATGCACCCGGTTTCGCCAGTTTCCAGGCGTCCTGTAAATTTGTTGCCCTCTGAAAAGAAAAATATAGTGTGCGAAAAATGCCCCCCCAGAAACGTCTTGCATAAGAGCATGACCACATGATATGGTTGGTTGTCTCAGTTGCCGGTGAATTGCAGAGGTGGCAACCCGACTGTACCATACAGCCCCGTCCCTGCAGTACCTCCTAAGTCAAAATTTTGTTATCCCTCATGAGCCATATAAAGATCCTCACCTTCATTGGGGCTCGAATTTTCCATAGGAATTGGTAGTTGTGGGATAGAACACCCCTTTGACTGATTGTTTTGTAAGCTGATGCACAGGTGAAAACATCCATTGTAGACCAACGCCAGACCAGGCCGTTTGTCAATTCCACCGAGCAATGGTAAAACAGAACGAAGGAAGTAAGAACTTTGAGAAACGCTGAATCGTCCGCATACGCCTGTATCTGCGATGCCTGTGTGACTCTGTAGAGTCTGTAAAGAGTCGTCGCCCACAATCCTGCCGGTTTATGTTCGAGTTCCCAAAGCAATTTTGTTAGGAGGGCATCATTTTGTGCCGGAAGATTAGTGATGCCCAATCTCCCGTTTTCTTTGAGCATGTAAACTGTCTCCCAATTTAACAGGTAGTTGATTCCCTTGCACGGATCATTACCTTTCCATAAGAAATTCCTTCGCATCCTGTCTATGACTTTCATCACTCCCACCGGGATTTTGAGTGCCTGCATAAAGTGGAGTGGCATCGCCGATAGTACTGCTTTGACGAGTGTGATTCTTCCTCCGTAGGATAAAAATCCCGCATGCCAACTTGCAAGTTTATTTTGGATTGACATCAGCATTGGTTGGAAATGTGCCTTTCGTGGAGTCCCCGACATCAATGGAAGGCCCAGATATGTGATAGGTAGTTGAGAGGGTGTGGCATTAAGGATGGAACGCAATGTTTCAGTATAGCTCAGGGGTAGTGCAATTGAGACGAAGGAAGATTTTCTCGGGTTTAGTTTAAGGCCTGAGAGCTCTGTGTATATGGTCAGAACCGCTGCAATTATCTTTAGAGTGGCCGGGTGGGCCTCACTAATGATCAATGTGTCATCCGCATATTGGATAATTTCTGGCGCCAAGCAGACTGGGGGGGGCATGAGCGGTACTGCATTTTTTAGAAATCTCGTTAAGGAGTCAGCGGTTAGGATAAAAAGGAGAGGTGAAAGGGGGTCCCCCTGACGGAGACCTCTCTTGTGTGTAAAATACTTGGTTTGGGTTCCATTGACCTTGATAGTCGAGGAGGAGGAGTGTAATATATTCAGAACAACCGAAGACCACTTCGGGGGAAACCCTCGTTCGATCAGAAGGTTTATAAGGAAACACCAGCTGACCGTGTCAAAAGCCTTTTCAAAGTCCACCTTGTAAATGACCGACGATAGTCTCCTCTTGGCGTAAAAGGAAATGAGCTCTCTAGCTGATAGGAAGGATTCCATGAGAGATCTTCCTTTAACAAAAGCAGTCTGGTTTGGTAGGAGAAGATCATTCAGTTGGGGTTGCAACCTGTTAGCCAAAATCTTAGGCACTAGTTTAGCAATAGTGTTGATTACACTTATCGGTCTATAGTCTGCTATTCTCTGAGGGTTAGGCTTTTTGGGAATAAGTGTCACTGTCGCCCTATTGAGAGGTTTAAAGGAAGGCGCATTGTTGCGAAAAAATGTTTGGACTAGGTCGATTATATCCACCCTGACGATCTGCCAAAAGCTTTGGAAGAATTCGATCGGTAGACCATCCGGCCCGCTCGCTTTGCCTGTGGGCATGTCCTTGAGAGAAATATGAATCTCTTCTTCTGAAATAGGATCATCGAGGTGCCTTAATTCGTCCGATCGCATGGGACCTATTTTTCTGGATAGATCGAAGGGTCTTGCAGGCGGGGCAGGCTTCCCCATGATGTTTTTAAAATGGTTTCGAAGGTAACCCGGTAGATCCGTAGTGGTGGGGCCGGAGAATCCTTCTGGCTCGTTTGCCAGAGAGATGGCCGCGTTTATATTCTTCCTCCCATTTTCTACTGCATGGAAGTATTTGGTATTCTTATCGCCTAATTTGAGCCATGTGCATCCAGAGCGCTGTCTCCATTTTGCCTCTCCAGAGCGCTGTCTCGAACCATCCGCATCAAGAGAAGCAAAATTCTAAATTTAGAGGGACAGACTCTTCTGACCTAAAAAATAGAGCATTCGTTCCACTTGGTTTCTTGGAAACAGACCAAATCCGGCTTACTATCGATTATGACATCTTTAATAGCCGCACATTTGTTTAAGTTTCCCAAGCCTCGCACATTCCAATTCAACACAGATAAAGAAAATTTAAATTCATTCATTAAAAATGGTAGGTACACAAAAAGCACTTGAATAATGTAAAACATCACATGAAGCCAAAATTAACATTCAGACAAGGCAACACTACCCTAGTCTAGCTAATGGCCTAGATGGCCTCATCATCGAGATCCTCCTCCTCGGAGAGATCGTCGGCACTATCAAAATCCAGAGCTCCTAGGACAGATTCTTCTTCATTGGGTTCGTGAGTCTCATCTTCGAAGGGATGAGGGCCCTCTTGTGTTGGTGCAACGTGACTTTGACTTGGGTTGTCCAGAGCCTCCTCCAAGCGATTCTGACTTGATTGCACCCCACAAAAGACACCAAGTTCTGCATTGATGGAGTGGTCTAAGAGATTCACCACCAAAGTTTCTTCTTCTAGAGCCAACAAAAGGGCTGTGTGTCGCGAAGAGTCAGGAACTGCCCCTGTTGCGGCCTTTGGAGGCTTTTTCTGGTTTTTCCTACCAACACTGTAGTGCCTTGACTCCCCCTTTTCAATTATCCTTGAGCTCCTGCGAAGTTGGCGTTCGGGCGAGGTTATGGTATGATAATTTGGCAAGGGAGCTGAATCAACCAAGGTGCCAAGGGGCTGGTCCGACCTTGGGGCTGCTTCGATCATGGTGCCAAGTGGCTGGATCGGCTGGTTCGGCAGTGGGGCTAATTAGGCCATGGTGGACAGAGGCTGGATCGGCTGGTTCGGCAGTGGGGCTGATTCGGCCATGGAGCTGCAGTGGGGCTGAATCGGCCAAGGAGCTGAACCCGTGAGGTCCGCCTGCTCGGGATCAGCGAGCGCGCTGCGATATGCAGCCTCTTCTTCCTCCCTTTGATTGCTAACCGCTTGTGTTACTCCTTCACTGACTATCCTCTCGGCCTCGAACACCGGGTCTATCTGAATTCGAGAACTCGTAGAGGAATCGAATTGATCCTGATCGTTGGGGTTGACTATATAATGGGGAAGAGGCGTATACATCTCTGCCTCAACTTCTTCATAGGGGGTCATATCAATATTGTCCAAGTCGTCTTGCTCAACCTCAAAATGGTCGTGGCCGCCCAAATCCATAGGCTCTGGTTCCTCATCCTCAGCCGACATAGGCTCCTCTATTGGTTCTGGGTTTCCGTTCTCATCCAGTAATAGAGGTTCGGCTAGATGAATGGCACTGACTGGTTCGTGTTTAGGGGCAGCGAGATTTGCCGGGGGTTGAGATTCACCATCGCAAGCCAAGTCACAAATTGATGGTTGTATTAAGGAATTGCCCGTAGTTGCCGCTGATTGGGAAGGTGAAATGGGAATCGGGTTGTCCTGACGTCCCAAGGATGTAGGGGCGGACATTAATGGGGTTGTGTTTAGGTTAAGGTGGTGAATCGGGTTTGGTTCGTGGGTACTCGGGTTTGAGTTGATGGTAAGCGGGTTTGGGGAACCGGGTCGGGAGGTGGGAACTGGTGTGCGAGATCGTAATGGGTCGGGAGTAGCGACTAGATTTTGGGGAGAGAATGGGTGGGGCTGCAGATGAGAGATGGATGAGGAGACCGAAATGGGAAGGCATGTTGGGATATTTAATGGGCCGTTTAAATCAGTAATTGGGCCCTGGGGTAGGCTTGGGAGGGGAGAGGAGATATTTTCCTTTTGTGAAAAATTTTGAATTTCCAGCACCGTACCACCCATCTCTTCAAAATTCTGAATATTCCTTCCCACATTAAATGAAGCATGCTTTGTACCATGTACTGTTTTTGACCTTGGAATAAAAAAACATTCCAGCCGAGTGTCCTGTTCTCCATTTCGTGCCGAACCCGACCCCTCCAGTTGAGATAGGACAGCTTTACCTTTGTCTTTCGTAATCGGGTATGCTGGACTAATCGGATCTTGCACCGGTAGCCCGTGTGGTGAAGGTTCAGCCAGAACCAGCAGTGTTTCATCGAAAAGCGAACTTGATCGGAGCGTCGCCTCTAACTTGTCACGTGGTTCGCCATGTTCGAGGCCCCTCCAAACCGTGAGCAAGGTGTAGAAATCTATGGTGACAATGCCTTTGGTGTCCGAGTGATCCGAGTAGCCGGTTTGCGCCTTCCTGTTGGTGAGGCTAACTTGTTCAAAGAAAGCCGCGTTCAGCGTTGGATCTAAAATTGAGGGGAGTGAAAGGGGCTCCTCAAGCCAGCTGTGAACGAGGACATCGATGTCCCTCGAAAACCCGCGAATCCATATTTTTATTGCATGTGGTATATGGCCTAAGTCGGTCACGGCTATGACCGCAGTCAAACTATCCAGAGAGTGTACACGTGCCATGGGGGTGTATTCTAGAACAATTCCGAACGAGCTTATTGCGGCCACAAGGTGCTCAATGCACCACGCTTGCGGGGATAGTCGCTTTAGCTCGATCCACACCTTGTATTTCAGCTGGGTCGGAGACCTATTTATAGCCACATTCCACGGGTAGGTAATATATCCCAGTTCTTGTAAAGGTTGACCGAACCTCTTCAGAAAGAGGGTACGATCCGAGCCGTGAGGAAGGAGTAGAAGGTACTGAAAACCGGACATATGAGTAATGGGAAAAGGGAACTCGGATTGACAAGTTGACATGAGGATTGATTGGACAGTGTTGGTTGTGTGGTTCGGATGTAGGCGTGCGTCAATCACTATGCCCCTGTTTAACTCATTTGTGTTTTACCGGACCTGTTGTGTCTCCGGCACGTATACCAGAGCAATCTTTGGGCGGTTTGGTGGGAGGCCGGAGTCCCCCATGTTACCCCTTGGAGCCAGAGGGTCGAACCTCCTGTTGGCAAGAGAGGGGAGGTTGCAGTTTCGCGCCTCGTGACCCTTGACCCAGCACAAGGCACAAACTCTTTCTTTGCTGCCGCAGGTGCTTTGATCATGGCCCAGCTGAAGGCATTTGAAACACCGACCCCTCCACTCGGTCGTGGTGGGGTCGGGTGGGAGAGAGAGTGGTTCCGGAATGGGAGGCGGATGAGAGTGGGGAGAGCTGCCGATTGGAAGAGAAGGAGGAACTGGAGGTGAGATGAAGGGGTTTTGATCTAAGTAATGAGGCCATGGGGGGATTGGAATCAACTAGAGATTGCCGGGTTTGAGAAAGCACGTGAGTTAGAACCTTGAGCGTAAGTCTGTGGTGGAGGGGTAAGTCTAGGTTGAGGGTTAGAAATCTGTAGAGGTATAGTAAACGAGTTGGAAGTCATCTGCAACTGTGAGTTTTGTAGAGGTTTTTTCCTTGCCATTAATGAGGTAGTTGATGGTTGTTGGTTGTAATAAATTTGGGTGAGGGAATGTTGGATTGGTTTGGGTTTTGAAGGCAAAGGGAAGAAAAGATGATCATTACTGGCATTAACACCAGATGTGAAAGGGCGTGGGAAGAGATCAGAGACAGTACTGTAGCATTGAATGTTCTTGACATTCGATTGATGGGTAGGTGAGCTAGAAGGATGGTTGAGGTACTTACCTGTGTAGTAGCCGGTACGTGTTCCTGAGTTGTTGTTGAAATTTTTCCTTGGAAAGGAGCTCCGCTGGAAACCTTCTCTCCAGTTCTGCCGCCCTCTAGGCTGAACTTCCCTCCAGTTCTGGGTCCTTCTCGGCGGGAGGCTGTCGTGCTTCAAAAAACGATGTTGTCTCTTGGAGAGAACCTTGCTCCAGCCATCTCCCTGGGGAGAAGATTTGAATTTCGCCATGGTGATCGCCTGCCTTAACGGGTCCTCCAGGAGTTCTCCTCTTCCCAATATTGGGTTGTTGCCTTGTTGGCTTGTTGCATCATAGAAGAAACCAATGCATCTTTTTAAATCAAGGCATATATAATATATATCCATTACAAGTGGGCCCAAGGCTCTAAATCAATCGGTGCAAACTTATCACGAACAAAGAAAACACACTATGTTCACTTTGAGCTCCAGAGGTGCGGCCACAACTAAAGATTGAAATAAGGGAAAAATTGTAGGAAATTGGTTGATTGAGACAACATGATTTGACGATACATACACAGTGACAACCGTAGGCCTCCTAGTCAGAAACTTAATAGCCTTTTTTTTTTTTTTCGCTTCACCTTTTCTTTTACAAGTCATGTTATGTGTGCTGGTCTTACAGTAGCTTTGACCACATGAGTGTCTGGGGGCTTGTAGAGAAAGTACATCTCATGCCCCACATGAGTGTCTTTGACCATGCGGTCCATTTGAGGGACATGGTTTGGGAGTGGGGTAGGCCGGGAGATATGACTCTGTTGCTCTTCCGATCTCAATCATTCAAAATTTTTTATTCACGTATCTCGATAAAAGAACTTTTTTATGCACAGATCTCAACGATTTTGAATGGTAAAATTGCTGATTCGGGTGAACAGTAAAAACAGTGCAACCAAATTCTGGACCATGTGATCAGCAATTTTCAAAGTGGCTTAATAAATAGTAAAAAAATCCCAAAAAATGTAAAATTTGGTCTCCAAGCAGATTTTAATATAGAGATCACATCTAACGATTTATATCGACCGTTTGGACTTTGAAAATCCAAAAACAACTTGGTTGCACGAGGGCCTTGGTGCAAACGTTTTGATATTAGCCACTCTCTCTCTATATATATATATTTCTTTATGTTTAAGTCAATTATGTAGAGCAATCAATTAAGATATTATTTGAGTTCTAAATTTCTAATCGGTAAATTAAAAAAAAAAAAGAACAACAGGATTATTTTTCATTGGACTAAACTCTTAAAACATATTCACTACATATCTCTAGGAGTTAACGAAAGAGAAATGCTAATTATTATTTAAAATTTCTTATCTATTTGTCGTCCAATACAATGTTCATCATTTTTAATTTTTAAAATTTACGCAGAATTTACTTTACATCTTTTTCAGACGAAATTATTACTCAAATTGAAAATACACGAGACTCATATCTTTTGTTTTAAGGAGCATTAATTGACTGTTGACGGTTGTTGTATGCAGGGGCGGACCCACACATGGTCAAATTCGTATCCTCTGCATTAACTCAAAAGAGAATCATTTGAGTTAATGCATCTGGACCATCTGATCCACTTTAAGAGCCGTGCAAATTAGATCCGCACTAATATTAAATGCCTCTATGTTAAAATCAGACAGCCGGATTGGCTCCGTTTAATATCAGACGGTCGAGATGCATTAACTCAAAAGAATTCCCTTTTGAGTTAATGCAAGGATACGTGTTCCACATGGTTCCAGGGGGCAGTTGTCCCCTCTGAATTTTAAGTTTTAGTGGAGATCTATCGGTCCCGACCGAATTTGTCATTCTCAGAATTCTTTTTGCTCCCTTCTGGATGTTTGATTTGTAATTCGAGTTAAATTTAGAGTTAAAATTGAAATAAATTTATTGAATTTTGATTTGAAATTAGAATTATAAGTTAGAGCATCAGAAATTACCAATCAAAGCATTGGAAAATATAAGTTAAAACATTGTTTTTTATCGAATATCTAATTAGTTAATGTATTTAAATCCGATTCGATATTTTTTTGCTCTTTCCTGACGAAATTATGAATCCGCTCCTGATTGTTTGTTGACTTCTCAAGTTCTCATGGATCATGTGATAACTAAAATTAAAACATTTTTTGAAGCAGATGGGGTCCCAAGGACCGAATTCGGATCCAGTGAAGTAACCCAATCTTTGGGTTTTGGATCAAGACCGTCCGATTCGAATCCGCGAAACTCCATCCCTGAAGTGAGCGCACACATCCCGACGACGAATTCAAATCCCGAGACAATCTCGAGCAACGAATTCGAATCGGACGGTCTCGATCCAAAACCTAAAGATTGGGTTACTTTAGGGGATCCGGACCCTGACCTGGGATCTGCTCCGCATTCCAAAGACAAGTTTAGAAAAGCAAAGAAAATAGCGGCTACTGATTTACGGTAGAACTGGAGAAATTTGGGGGGCGATAATGGCGGAGCCAGTGGCGCGTTCTCCGTCGTTTTTGTCTATCTCCACTGAAGCAATCTCCTTCTTTGGTTTTTGGATTTTGTAAGCAATTTACAGAAATCATACCGTGGGACGGGTCACTGACAGCGGATCCCACACAGATATTTACTGTGAGAACTGAGAATGATCATTTTAAATGAAGAAGGACGCGGGTCCCAGATGTCGGTAACTTGCTGCTTTGGGCCCATCATCTTAACAGAATTTCTGGGCAGCATCTTAACAGAATTTCAGGCGTTAAAAGAAATGCTGCTTTGGGCCCATCATCTTAACTAGAAAATCTAATTGTATAAATAGTTTAAATAGTTGATTTCACAGTTTTATTTTTAAAGTTTAAATAGTTGATTTCATATTTGTAGATTAAATTTTATATATTTTTCAAATATTTTATATATTTTAGATAGGAAGAAAATTATTACTTTCGGATGGTCCAACTTTTTGAGATCAAATGATTTTCTATTAATCTAAAAATATTGGAAAAATATTTTAAACAATATAAAATTTAGTCTTTAAATATATTTTTATACGGTGATCATGTTTAACAATTCAGATTAACTATTTGAACTTTAAAAATATAAATATAAATTCATAGCATGTATCAATCCGTATATTAAACACTATAAAATTTAGTCTTCAAGTATATTATCATGTTTCTCATATCTATTTCAGCTTTAGCTTTTGTTTGGACCTTCATGTACTTTGAGTAGCTGATTTGAAGACATGATCTGGCCCTTCTTGTATCATGATAATTTCTTTATTTTTAAGGAAATACTCAATCGACTATCTTCCGAAATTTTTATTAATATACAAAAAATATTAAATTTCGAATTATACACTCTGTTTAACAAGATGTTGAAAAATGTCCAAACCGCAATTTTATTTCAAAGTTTTGGGCCAATTTTCCGCAAATTAAATCCACGGTTTTAGCCCCTCCAAAATCGCAGAAAAAATCCGCAGTTTGGGAAAACTGGATTTTTTTTTTTTGGGTTTTAGGCTAAAACCGTGAATTTAATTCACGGCTAAAACCATTTCATCTGACAATTTTTTGAGAACCAATTAAGTTTTTTTCAAAATAGAAGGACCATAATATTTTCTATTTTTATCTAGAAGTGACTTTTGAAACGGGATCAATAACTCAGATTCAAAACATTTTTTTTCCAATAACACACAAAGAAATATTTTAATTTTTCTTACAGCCGCAAAAAATCCGGCCTGAAAAATGTTGATCCGGGTTATTTGTCGCAGTCTTTATATAGTATTCCATCTATTTTCAAAGAAATATATAAAATATTTCTAATATTTCAATACAAAAATAAATAAATTATAACATTTTCTGTTTAATTAAACAAATAATCATAAAAACCTAAAACCATGAATTAAATTCATGATTTCATGAAAAAAAAATCTAAACCTCAATTTTAATTTCTGGTTTTACGAAACCGTGGATTTGTTCTGCGGTTTTGAGAGGGCTAAAACCGTAAATTAAATTTGCAGTTTTGGAGCCTAAAACCGTGAATTAAAACTGCGATTTGGACATTTTTCGAAATCTTGTCAAACAGGGTGTAGAATTTGAATTTTTTTTTGGATATTAATAAAAATTCCTGGACTATCTTATCTTAGAAGAAGGGAACTTTTTTATCCATAAAAATTATCAAATTCAGACGTACGTAAATATAAAGAGTGTCTCATTTCCAACAAATATAAAAAGATCTAACTCATTGAGTCCGATCCAAATATATGGATCTGACTCAATGGTCCAGATCCATTGGTATTTTTTGTTTTTTTTAAATTAAATGCTGATGGAAACCGTTTATATATATAGAGAGAGAGAGAGTGGTTAATATCAAAACGTTTGTTCCTAGCCCCCGGTGCTAACAAGTGGTTTTTCGATTTTCAAAGTTTAAACAGTCGATCGAAACCGTTAGATGTTCAATATATTTTAAAATGTGCTTGGAGACCAAATTTTACACTTTTTTTGGAATTTTTTTACTATTTATTAAGATGGTTTGAAAATCGTTGTTTTGAAGTTTTTTTCAGCACCATTGAAAACAGCGATTTTGAAATCATAGGGGTGAAAACGGAGCGAATACAGAGCGGATAGTGGTAAAACCATATTCATATTCCTTTTTAATTTTTCGGATACGGATACGGATCGGATATCAACCGGATACGGATACAGATCGGATATCAACCGAATACGGATACGGATCGGATCAGATATTTATTAAAATAGTATTAAAAATACCAAAGTTCATAATATTTATCTAATTTTAATGGTGAATAACAATATTTTTTTCATAATATATATTAAAATATAATATATATCTACTATTCGAATACGGATAATTGAAACGTAAAACCATATCAGTATCCCTATCCACACAGATATTCGTATATCATATATTCACATCTAATTTTTCTAATACAAATCGAATACGGATCAGATATTATCCACATCTAATAAGATAGGTTCCATTCTCTTATTGTTAATTATTAGTTCTACATTGAACTTTCAATCTTTTTTTTTTATTTCATAATAAAACTGATAATTTTACACATTTAATTCATTCCCCGGTAACAGCGGGCGAGTTTGGTGCAAAATTCAGGAGCAGCCAATCATAATAGGATTATCCAATAAATGATGATTTACTTAATAAGGAACAATAAGCAGAAGTTATGGCTCTTTTAAATGGAGTTTGTTTAGGTTTCAAGGAATAAACGGGCGACGGAGCGGGTAATAATATTATACCCGATAATCCGATTGTCCGGAGCAGCAAATGCACGGCACTCCTGCAGTTATGGCCGTTTGTTCTTTTCCTTTTTCATTTTTTTTTAATTTATTTATTTTACAATATCTCTCTAGGAGCATTTCTACTCATTTGCAAAGAAATTCTATGACAAGATGATTTCAAAAGGAGTGAGTCTATGGTACTATGCATATCACCGGTTGGTCCGTAATACGGATTAATATTTTTGTTTTCAAAATTCTAACGGTCGATCCGAACCGTTCAACATAATTCCGTTATGAATATGTACTTGCAAACCAAATTTTACATTTTTTCGAATTTTTTTACTATTTTTTAGATAGGTAGAAAATCACTTGATCTGAAAATTCTGGACCATCCAAAAACAGTGATTTTCTACCTATCTAAAAAAATAGTAAAAAAATTCGAAAAAATGTAAAATTTGGTTTGCAAGTACATATTCATTTTTTAATTATGTTGAACGGTTTGGATCAACCGTTAGGATTTTGAAAACTCAAATATCGATCCGAATTGTTAGATGTTCTCTCTATATTAAAATCTGCTTGGAGACCAAATTTTATATTTTTTGAAATTTTTTTACTATTTATTAAGCCACTTTGAAAATTACTGATCACATGGTCCAGAAATTAGTTGCACTGTTTTTACTGTTCATCCGGATCAGCAATTTTCAAAGTGGCTTAATAAATAGTAAAAAAATTCCAAAAAATGTAAAATTTGGTCTCCAAGTAGATTTTAATATAGATTGAACATCTAACGGTTCGGATCGACCGTTTGGACTTTGAAAATCCGAAAACAACTTGGTTGCACGAGAGGCTTGGTGCAAACGTTTTGATATTAGCCACTCTCTCTCTCTATATATATATAGAGTGAGGCTATGGTACTATGCATAGCACGGATTGGTCCGTGCTACGGCTCAATATTTGAGTTTTCAAAATCCTAACGGTCGATCCAAACACTTAATTTTCCTAATATCAAAACGTTTGTACCAAGCCTCTCGTGCAAAAATAAAACTTCCAAAAAAATAAATATGTATATGTACTTGCAAACCAATTGGCGCCTTTTCGAGATGAGATTCAATACAATAAAATAAAACTTTCACAAAAATAAATCGATATTGTTCCGCATAAATCCTTCACCTCATAACCTCATAAAATTCATCAAAAATGAGCCAATTGAAGCCATGGTATGAAAAAAGAAAGTCTTTCTAAGCTGTGGTCCGTTTTTCAAAGGTTTTTTTTTTTTTTTTTTGGTGAAGAATAACTTTAGAATTGGATACTCTGGGCAAAGTCTTTCACAGCATTTGCACACTGTGGATTGATCTAATAAACGAAGGAAAAAAAAACAAAGAAGAAAATGAAGGTAATCCAACGAAAATAAGTTTCCCATTTTGAAAACCAATTAAATTATTATTATCCGAAAAACCAATTAAATAACGGTATGCGCTTGTCGGACGGACATGGTGCCACCAAGCGATTAATCGGGAATAATCGGCCATAATCGGAAAAAGTCGGCCGATTAATCGGAAAATTCCTTAAGAGTTTGGTCACCACCAACGACTAATCGGCCGACTAATCGGCCGATTAATCGGTCTAAACGGACGTTTTTTACAAACAATGGGAAGGAGATAGAAATTTAATGGACACCTCCATTTAATAAAGAGGTAAATTAGTCAATATAATCAAAATAATTAAATAACATATAAAAAAAATGAGAGGGTATAAAAGAAAAAAGTCAAATTTATATGGGAATATTGGTTATTATGATGTATTTATGGGAAAATTAGTTATTTTGAAAGTTTGGATGGGCACATTGGAAATTTTCCCTTTTTTTTTTTTTCTAAATATGGTATAACTCTGCTGAGAATTTTTATATATAGAAACTAATAATGAATAATAAAGGGAATATAATGGGTGGCTTTGTTTTTTGATGTAGTAGAAGGATTCGGAAAAAGTTTCAAATATAAAATTTTGGAGTTGAAAAAAAAAATTTAGATCCAAAGTAGTGACTCCACAGTTGTTGTGTGGACTTAACCACAAAGAATCAGAATTTTTCGTCTCCCCTTATCTCTCCCTTTGTCACTCACACTTTCTTTTTTTAGATAGTTCGTAGGCTCTACCCACTCACATACCTCATTTCTGTACATGTAGAATTCAAATCTTGTCATTTTTTAGAGGAGTTATGCCACTACCAACTGCACTAAGCAGCGGTGACATATTTGATTTTTTTTCTCACCCTCTCTCCCCTTTTTTTTTTTCTCTCAATCTCCCTCTCTCTCTCCACCATCTCTCTCCCACCTTATCATTTCTGCTTCAAACATTGGATTCAATTATTTTTTTCGGATTCATTAGAGATCGAAAATTATGTGTAGCTGTTGGTGTATTTTTGCTCCTATTGATTTAAAAAAAATTGGATTCAATGTTTGGAGTTGAATTATTTTCGAATCCTTCTATAAATAAAATAATAATGGCACTCATTCTATTTTTCTATATTATTTTATATTATTTTCTAAAAGTAAAAAAAGTTCTCAAACTGCTTGCTAAATAAACTGTTTGAAAAAAGAATTGATAATTGTACATACTTATCTGTATTTATTATATTTGTATCCGAATATGTTAATATTATATATATATAAATATGAGTATGGCTAATTTGCTGCTGGTAGCATTTCGGTCAGCTATTGCCGAGGGCATATCTGCCATACTGATGTTCAAACAACAAATTCAAACCGTTAGATGTTCAATCTATATTAAAATCTACTTGGAGACCAAATTTTACATTTTTTGAATTTTTTTTACTATTTATTAAGCCACTTTAAAAATTACTGATCCGGGTGAACAGTAAAAACAGTGCAACCAAATTCTGGACCATGTGAAATGACTAAAAAGCCCATGGCCTGACTTGTCATTCACTAGTGTATATATATAAATCTTTTTTTATGGTCAATTTTTAATCTGACAACATTGTAAAGAGATTTGTTAGAATCACATTAAATTAATTTATTATACGCCTTAAGTTTAATCTAATATGTTATAATTGGTGTCAATTAGAAGTCAAACGAGCGTGAGGGGTCTTCCCATTTGCATGTCAAATTGAAACTACTGAGAAAATATGAAATCGACCAAACTTTTGAAACTTTAAGGTTTACATAGTCACAGAAGGAATAAACCAACGACCGTTGTCAACCGTTCAATCTTCTTTGTTGAAAAATTGAATTTGCATATAAATTCTCTTGTTCAAAAAGGCTTATTTTTGGAATTAAACCTACTTGGTTTGGTAAAATTAGCTGGCCAAACTTTTAAGGACAAGGCTTCTGATTTTTCTATTTTTATGTTTATTTTCGGAAAAGATAATACAAATATATTTAAGATTAAAATATTATAAAATCATGTCTTAAAATATGCTTCTAATTTTATGTTTTTTTTTTTTCATAAAAAATTATAATATTATACTTAATATTCAAAATAATAATAAAATTATATTTTATTTTCAACTTTTTAGCATATACATTTTTTTTTTTTTTGAAAAAAAAGGATAGTTGCGAATCTTGCGATTGACGAATTCAGATCTTCCCCGGTACCGTAATAGGAATCTTTTATAATTACTTGATTTGGACCGTTCTTTTTTAACTTGGCACGAATCTCAAAGCCCAATAATACTACCCCTCCCTCAGCCCGAATCTCAAAGCGGCTGAGAGTTAATCTCAAACCGTAAAGTGAAGGGAATCTTTTACAGTAATGGAGAGGATACTTGTCCGCGATTGACTGGGAATTTTTATTTCACAGTTATAAAAAGAAACTGTGTATTTATTTCAGCTAGTATAGTTGTCATATATACATTAGATAAACAATTGTAATAATAAATGATTTTGAGGAGAAGCCATGAAAATTTAAGTTACTTGGTGGAGCATTTATGTTGTATTAATTTTATTTAAAGAAAAGTATATTTCTCTGAGAAGCTTTGAGGGAAGGTAATTCCTTGGCTCTTGGAGTAATTTAGGCAACTAATAATTAATAGATTTCATGAATTCATATCCAAGAAAAAGGATTAATTCGTTAACTTCAAAAAATAAAAGGAATTTTTGAAATTCCTAGAAAAACTTCAAGAAAAGAAATCACAACAGCCGCTAGCTACAGTAACTGATCATCACTGCGCAGTTATTTGATTGTTAAATTGGTCAAAATAATGTACATGTGAAATATTTCTTCATTAAAAAAATGTACCTTTAATAAGTACCTTGAAACAAGGATTAGGCATGGGGCTACTATATGATATGGAGGTCAATTTGGGTCCGATGCCCATCGGACTCAAAGTGAGTTCGATGGGTTTGATGACCGTCCGATCTGCTTTAAGATCCGCTTTCGCAATTTTCACATCTGCTTTAAAATTCGTGCACACGAATCTTAAAGCAGATCGGACGGTCCCGAAACCCATCGGACCCAACCTGCTGTATGAATATAGTCTAACACTCTAACTCTAAAGTCTAAACTTGGAACTGGAAAAAGGGCAGCGCCACATGCAAATTTTGCTCTTTTCAGCACCAAATTTCGGCGCCGATAGAGAGAGAAACAGAGAGAGAGAGAGGATTGGCGCCAAAACAAAAGAAATTAAAAATAATAACGCACAATTTAATGTGGTAATATACCAACATATTAATATTTGACCCATTCATTCTCTCTCTCTATTTAAACCTTGCCTCTTTACCTTCCCTCTCATCATCTCCTCTCCTCTCCTCATCTTTACCTCTCCATCTTCTTTGTTGCTTTTACACTTCTAAATTGCAACAAAAAAAAAATAAGATGGATGTCATGAAATTGCTTGTTTACATGGTGGTGCTCTTGATTGCACCAGTGGCATTTGCTGGGCATGACTATGCAAAGGCTCTTACAAAAAGTATATTGTTTTTTGAGGCACAGAGATCTGGATATTTGCCAGATAATCAAAGAATTTCATGGAGAGCAAATTCTGGGCTTCAAGATGGCAAAGCAAATGGGGTATATATATACATATATTCTCTTTTTTATGTGTACTTTGTTCCTTGTTTTTTTGTTTAGATTGAAAATAAATATCACTTCATTTCCTGTTCAAAAATAAATAACATTCTCATTTTTTAATCATGCTTTTGATGGTACAAGTTTTTTGAAATTAATTTAATTAACTCAATATATACTTGTGACATATATAAAAATGAGCAGATAGATCTTGTGGGAGGGTACTACGATGCGGGAGACAACGTGAAATTCGGGTTACCAATGGCATTCACGGTGACCATGATGGCATGGAGCATCATAGAGTATGGTAAACAGATGGCCTCCAGTGGAGAGCTTGGCCATGCCATGGATGCTGTCAAATGGGGCACTGACTATTTCATCAAGGCCCATCCTGAACCCTATGTTCTCTATGGAGAGGTACATTATTTATTAATTTTTTTTATTTTTCTTGCATTTTATGTTTTTTTTAATGTATGAATATTAATTAGGTATTGATGGGTTTCAAGCTTATTATTTTTTTTAATTAATGCTTTTGTGAGTAAAGACAGAGATTCTATTTGATTTTTTGTCTTTTGTAGTATACTACAAGGTACAAGTCAAAATAATAAATTACAAATCAAAATAATAAGGTCAAAAGGGGAATGGAGTCAATGCACTAAAAAGGATCTGTACGGTTGGCCCTATTTATATTTGGCAAATATATAATTACAATGGATCCTAGTTTATTTCTTTCTTGTTTTAAGTTCATTATCATAGAAAAATTTATAATTACAATAGATCCTAGCTTTATTTATTTCCTTCCTGGGATTTCAGGTTTTCTAAGAATTCAGGTCTTCTAAAGCACTTTGTGCTTTGTTAACTAACTTAGAAGAAAACAATTTAAGGTCGCTCTTTTTGACTGTTGTTGAGTTTTATAATTTATGAAGTCAGAAAGTACACAAATTTAAATGAACATTTAATTTTGCCTTATCATTTTCAATTTGTAACTTGGTAATAGAATTATAACTGTGATGTTTTATTGTAACTTGAGATGACATGATGATTTTGTAGGTTGGCGACGGTAACACCGATCATCAATGTTGGCAACGTCCGGAGGACATGACCACAAGCCGTCTAGCGTACCGAATCGATGCTGCCAATCCTGGATCTGATCTTGCAGCTGAGACAGCTGCAGCTATGGCATCAGCCTCTATGGTCTTTCATCAGTCCGATCCGGCATATTCAAACGAGCTTCTGGAACATGCTAAACAGGTAATTTTTAGCTCAAGTGATGATTTATTTTTTGGTATTAATGTGTAGGGTTTTTCATTTCAAAATATAAAGTTTGGAACTTCTTCGGAAAAAAAATAATAAAAATTTGAAAAATGGATGAGCTATTTAATTGACATTGTTCTTCCAAAGGAAGAAAGAAAGAAAGAAAGAAAGAAATACCATTTTTCATTTGTAAAGTTTGTAGCAATATTAATTGTTTGGGGTCTTTTTTTGTCAGAAACACATCACACAATTTATATCTAACCTGCCACAGGGAATCTGGATTTCCTACTGGCTTTTTTTTTGTTCTTTTTTCAAAGTTGGTTTCCTTCTCATATTAGAACATGCTTAGGTAACTAACTTAAGGATGTTAATTACTTCTTAGGGGCCCACTAATTGAAACTGTTTGAGTGGTTCCTGGAAGGTTTAGAAAATTTTTAAATTAGGTTTCATTCCATTGATTCATGCTTCAGTTAGTAATTTAGTACTGTTTCACACTTGACCGTTGGTCATGGCTCATGGCTTCATGGGACAAGCCATGGAATCTTGGTTGGAGGAAAAAGACTATTATAACCTCAAATTTGTTTATTACATCAATTGTGGGCCTGTAAATTTGCAACTATTAAAAATTTTCAGGCCCAGTTAACATAGACATTTCTTGATATTTGTTTATATAATTATGTATTCCTTAACAAAGAGAAAATACCCAATTAATAATTAAGAACAACATGATTAGAAACTAACAGAGAACCTGAACTTTTGCAGTTGTTTGATTTTGCTGATAAATATCGGGGCAAGTACGACAGCAGCATCACTGTTGCACAGAAATACTACATGTCGATCAGCGGCTATGATGTAAGTCCAGTCAATATATACCAAAGTTTGAATGGCTGAGATCTTTTGATATCCTTTCTCACACTTATTACTAAATATGCTTATTTTTTCTTTTTTTTAATGTATTATAGGATGAGTTGCTCTGGGCTGCTGCTTGGTTGTACCAGGCTACCAATGATAGGTATTACCTGGATTATCTTTCTAATAACGGCGATGCTCTCGGTGGGACCGGTTGGTCAGTGGCTGAGTTTGGTTGGGATGTTAAGTACGCAGGTGCACAGGTCCTTGCAACCAAGGTACATAAATGCATTCAATTTTATTTATTATTATTTTTTTGAAGAAATACATTCAATTTTTAATATCATTTTTGCCCTTGACCTTGAAGGGAAATAATAGTACTTTAGTCAGAGTTTTGCAAGAATCACATTATAAATCACCAATTTTTTTTTGGATAAGGGTTGGACCTGAACAAGTGGGTGGACCCAAAATGGCTCGATTTGCCAATATGTAGTTCAAAATTCGTTTAAAAAAACAATTAGTGAGAGATTAAATAGAGATTTTTACTTTTTTGAAGCTATAATTTTAACAATCTTCATATATTTGTATAGTTCCTACTGCAAGGCAACGCAGGGGAGCATGCAGCGGTACTTGAACAGTACCAGCAAAAGGCTGAGTCATTTATGTGCGCATGCATCGGCAAGTCAAGCCAAAGTGTACAGAGGACTCCTGGCGGATTGTTGTACAGGCAGAGCTGGAACAACCTCCAATTTGTCACAAGTGCTTCGTTCCTCCTCTCTGTTTATTCTGACTACCTTGCTTCGGTCGGGAAGGCAGCTCAGTGCGACTTTGGACCGGTGCAACCGTCTGAGCTCCTCGACTTTGCTAAATCTCAGGTAAACTTTGATTTTCAATTGCTAATTTGAAATTTGATCGAGATTTTTCATACTGGCGGATTTCTAGTGAATTAAATTTCTGCCAATTGCAGAAATGCAAAAGACAATTAAAACATGCACCTTCACAAAGAAAATTAAAATATGAAATGAATTTCTAGGATAACATAAATCTGCACATGTTATTTCAAAATGATTATGATCCAAATATGCTCTGATATGGAAGCATTTGTTCTGTCTGATAATATTGTTTTGTAGGTGGATTATATCCTAGGGGATAACCCAAGGGCAACAAGTTACATGGTTGGCTACGGCAACACGTACCCACAACAAGTGCACCACCGCGGTTCATCTATAGCATCCATCAAGGTGGACCCCAGTTTCGTTAGCTGCTCAGGTGGGTATGCTACCTGGTTCGGCCGCAATGCCGGGGATCCAAATCTTCTAGATGGTGCTATTGTGGGTGGACCTGGTGCATATGACGACTTTGCGGACCAGAGAGACAATTATGAGCAGACCGAACCTACTACTTACAACAATGCACCGTTGCTTGGTGTATTGGCAAGACTTAATGCTGGAAGTAGCAGCTTGAGTCAGTTACTTCCTGGTAAGTTCAGTTTCCAGCAAATGACTTTACGCAATTCTCACTTGCTGAGTCGGGAATCAGGATCTAGCGTCTGTCAATATTGCACTGATCTAAATTTTTTAGTAATTAACACATGTAATTTATGTGTTCTTGTAATTGAAAAATTGAATTTGATATCATGTCTAAAGGAACATATTTTGGAAAATTGTAGAGCAGTTGATATTTTGTTTTCTAACATTATGCTTTGTTTATAGTTTTGGTCCCTGCACCTGAAACACCAGTCAAGAAGCAAAATCCAGTTGCATCTCCAAAGCCATCACCAACACCTGGTAAATCATGAAATGCAGCAATTATTTCTTCCTTTATCAAAACGAAATTATTTACTATATTTCTAAAGATAGTGTTATTCTGATAGATGTTTTTTTTTTCTTATCTATTGTTTAGGCAACAGAGCTCCTTCACCGATCAACATATCACAAAACTTAACCACATCATGGAGTAACCGAGGCAAGACCTACTACCGCTATTCCGTGATAGTCACCAACAATTCACCAAAAACCATTAAAGATCTCCACATCAGCATCTCCAAGCTGTACGGTCCGCTCTGGGGTCTAACCAAGTCGCGTTATGGGTACAGCTTCCCATCCTGGCTCAAGTCTTTACCCGTTGGAAAGAGCATTGAATTTGTGTACATTCATTCAGCATCACCGGCCGATATATGGGTCTCGGGTTACAAGCTTGTTTAAGGCTTGTAGGATAGTTAGAATATTTATATATGGAGAAAGGAGAGAAGAGATGCAAGTGCTCATCCTCTTTCTCTTATTTAAGAAAAATGATAGCATTTAGCATTAATTATAGGTTTCACAAGGTTTGGAGGGATGGAAATATTTGTTGAAATGTTCATCCTCCATTTCCTCTTGTGTGAAGCAGCATTGAAGGGACGAAGGATGTGTTCTTTGCTGCTTTTAGGTAGTTTGAGTTTTTTATTTTAAGTTCTTTTCTTCGGAAGAATGTTGCGCTTATTGCTTGCAAATTGCAAAGGCTCTTACAAATTATGAGGAGATTGTTTTGTTTTTGACTCTGAAAGATCTGAGTAGTTACCAATTAATCAAAAGATTATTAGAGCTGATTGCTGTGTGTTTAAGCTTGAACCACCAGTCAAACACAACACCAAAACAAAGATCCATCACAAGTGTTCTCACCTTCTTTTCATTAGGTTTGTTAATAATGGGCAGGTTTTGATTCAATACTCTGCCCGGCCCCATATTGTAGACTATTGGGGTTGTTCGGCAACAACGGATTAGGAGTGGAGAATTAAGAGCTTAAGGAGCGCTAAGGAACTTATTTAGTTGTCTTAATATGTGGGTGAAAGCTAAAGAAGCTAAAGGAAGGGATGGAGGATTAAGATTCAGACAAAAGGAGATTGAAGGAGGTGATCTTAATCCGCGCTAAAGAATCGGTGTTTGACAGGATTATGCGACTAAAAAAGCTAAAGGAAGCGGATTAAATCTTAAGAAGGCTTAATCCCTTGTTGCCGAATAGCTCCAATAGTCCTGCCCTTGTTCAGCTTGTAATTTGGGGTGGGGTTTTTGTTTAAATTTGTGTGCATTGTACAAATTTCAATTCCTATAATTTGTAGAGAAAAACCCTAGGTTAGCCCTTGTTGAAGGGGATCGAGTACCAGAGAGCAAAATCAACCCACAAAGAGAGAAATCGAGAGAGAAATCAAACACAAGAGATTTTACGTGGGAAACCCTTGAAGGGGAGAAAACCCACGGCCGTCGCCAAATCGCGCAAATCCACTATTTTTAAGAGTTAGGTTACAACCACACTGGTAACAGGGAGATCACAAATGTATATAAAAACAAAAACAAGCCAACAGTAAAAGGCCTAAACAGAGATCAATCTGGGCCGTACATACAGATCACAAATTTGGCTAATCTGGGCCGTCGGATACAAGGATTCATATGCAATTGACTTCTCGAAAATAATTTTCGCCGGGCTCGACAGAGCAGGAGTCTGTTGAATAATTGAAACCAACTTGTCGTTGAAAACCGCATTTTGATCCCAGTGAACCCGGTTTAGACACATCTGGGTGGACCATATAAGCACTTGAATTCAAATTCCCGCTTCGTTGAAATATAATAATAAATAAATGAGACCGCTCTAATAATAAATAAATGAGACCGCTCAAGAAGTCAAGCTTGTCCTTCACATCCGGAGCTCGTCTATACACATCCGGAGCTCACATAAGCACAATTCAAATTCCGAAAGATAACAAACCGACACAATACACCCTCCCTTCCAATCTTCTCTCACTCTCTCCTCTCCCAACTTTCCCTGCTGAAATGAAGCACGGTGGTGAGAATTCTAGGGCAACGGATTCTGAAAAAGAACCCTCGATTGACACACGTTGTTCCGTCAAAACAGCAATGGAGTTTTTACATAGCATGGTCTTCCCAAATCTCAAGCGGGAGCATTCTAAGCTCTTGGCGAAAACACCTTTTTTTCCCCTTTTAACTTTAGACAAGAACACTCAGTTGTGCCGCTCTATACTGCATAACATATTACTGAGATGGGATCTAGAAAAGGGAGCATTTTCTCATCACAATAAATTAATCCCACTCACTGTAGGTGACATATCTTTAGTTATGGGATTTTCTACTGGTGGTGATACTGTACAATTTAAATGCGACAATGATGTCCCAAGATCCATGTTAAGAGAGAAATATTTCATTCCAACTGGAGAAATATCTAGGAATGATCTGGAGGATAAAATTAAGGAATTATTAAGGGCTGAAACACCTGTTCCTGCAAGCGATATAGTTTGACTAATAATAATGTATTTATTTACAATGATTCTTTTTCCACAATCTACCGGTAGTGTTCAAGGGAAACTGTTTCATTACCTCGATGATGTCGAGTCCCTCAGGAAGTACGACTGGGGCAGGGCTATATATGACAAGCTGATACTTCATGTACCTAAAAGTGCTGCATGGTGTCAGAACATAAAGACAAGCGATAACATTGATGGTTCAACAAGGAGCTCCTTTGTGGGTTGTGCATTTGCTCTTTTGGTATTGTTCTTTCTCTTTACCTTAATTCAAAAATAAACACCTGTTTCTGTGATTTTGCTCCAAATTGACATTTTCTTTGTATAATTTCCTCTTTGCATAATTTCCTCTCTTTTAGAGGGGTTCAAGTTCAATATTTACCAATATGGTGGTCGGTACCTGTACCACTTGGATATGGATGGTTGGTGTGCTTGTCTCAGAGTCCAGTATCTGGTTGATGATGCTTGTCTCAGATCTGGTTGTGCCATGTTGTTGTTGTTGTTATTCTGACACAAATCCAGATATCCCTAAATGGAATGGGATACTAAGCAACAAGTCACAACTCCCTCTTTGTATAATTTCCTCTCTTTTAGAGGGGTTCAAGTTCAATATGTACCAATATGGTGGTCGGTACCTGTACCACTTAAAGTGAAAGTGTTTATTTGGTTACTGTATAGAAACACAATTCTTATCTGAAAACAGTACAGCACCAACGCATATGGGGTGTTCCCATAAACTGCTTTTGGCACATTTGGTTGTGCCATGTTGTTGTTGTTGTTATTCTGACACAAATCCAGATATCCCTAAATGGAATAGGATACTAAGCAACAAGGCACAACTCCCTCTTTGTATAATTTCCTCTATTTTAGAGGGGTTCAAGTTCAATATGTACCAATATGGTGGTCGGTACCTGTACCACTTAAAGTGAAAGTGTTTAATATGTACCAATATGGTGATCTTAATATGTGCTAAATAATCCATGTTGAGCAGGATTAAGTGACTAAGAAAGCTAAAGAAAGCGGATTAAACCTTGAGGCTTAATCCCTTGTTGCCGAACAGCCTCAATAGTCCTGCCCTTGTTCAGCTTGTAATATGGTGGGGTTTTTGTTTAAATTTGTGAGCATTGTACAAATTTCAATTCCTATAATTTGTAGAGAAAAACCCTAGGTTAGCCCTTGTTGAAGGGGATCGAGTACCAGAGAGCAAAATCAACCCACAAAGAGAGAAATCGAGAGAGAAATCAAACACAAGAGATTTTACGTGGGAAACCCTTGAAGGAGAGAAAACCCACGGCCATCGCCAAATCGCGCAAATCCACTATTTTTAAGAGTTAGGCTACAACCACACTGGTAACAGGGAGATCACAAATGTATATAAAAACAAAAACAAGCCAACAGTAAAAGGCCTAAACAGAGATCAATCTGGGCCGTACATACAGATCACAAATTTGGCTAATCTGGCCGTCGGATACAAGGATTCATATGCAATTGACTTCTCGAAAATAATTTTCGCCGGGCTCGACAGAGCGGTGCTTCGTAACCTCAGACACCGCAAGACAGAGCAGGAGTCTGTTGAATAATTGAAACCAACTTGTCGTTGAAAACCGCATTTTGATCCCAGTGAACCCGGTTTAGACACATCTGGGTGGACCATATAAGCACTTGAATTCAAATTCCCGCTTCGTTGAAATATAATAATAAATAAATGAGACCGCTCTAATAATAAATAAATGAGACCGCTCAAGAAGTCAAGCTTGTCGTTCACATCCGGAGCTCACATAAGCACAATTCAAATTCCGAAAGATAACAAACCGACACAATACACCCTCCCTTCCAATCTTCTCTCACTCTCTCCTCTCCAACTTTCCCTGCTGAAATGAAGCACGGTGGTGAGAATTCTAGGGCAACATATTCTGAAAAAGAACTCTCGATTGACACACGTTGTTCCGTGAAAACAGCATTGGAGTTTTTACATAGCACGGTCTTCCCAAATCTCAAGCGGGAGCATTCTAAGTTCTTGGCGAAAACACCTTTTTTTCCCCTTTTAACTTTAGACAAGAACACTCAGTTGTGCCGCCCTATACTGCATAACATATTACTGAGATGGGATCTAGAAAAGGGAGCATTTTCTCATTACAATAAATTAATCCCACTCACTGTAGGTGACATATCTTTAGTTATGCGATTTTCTACTGGTGGTGATACTGTACAATTTAAATGCGACAATGATGTCCCAAGATCCATGTTAAGAGAGAAATATTTCATTCCAACTGGAGAAATATCTAGGAATGATCTGGAGGATAAAATTAAGGAATTATTAGGGGCTGAAATACCTGTTCCTGAAAATGATATAGTTGGACTGGAGAAATATCTAGGAATGATCTGGAGGATAAAATTAAGGAATGATCTGGAGGATAAAATTAAGGAATTATTAGGGGCTGAAATATCTAGGAATGATCTGGAGGATAAAATTAAGGAATTATTAGGGGCTGAAATACCTGTTCCTGAAAATGATATAGTTGGACTAATTAGGGGCTGAAATACCTGTTCCAACTGGAGAAATATCTAGGAATGATCTGGAGGATAAAATTAAGGAATTATTAGGGGCTGAAATACCTGTTCCTGAAAATGATATAGTTGGACTAATAATAATGTATTTATTTACAATGATTCTTTTTCCACAATCTGGAGGATAAAATTAAGGAATTATTAGGGGCTGAAATACCTGTTCCAACTGGAGAAATATCTAGGAATGATCTGGAGGATAAAATTAAGGAATTATTAGGGGCTGAAATACCTGTTCCTGAAAATGATATAGTTGGACTAATAATAATGTATTTATTTACAATGATTCTTTTTCCACAATCTACCGGTAGTGTTCAAGGGAAACTGTTTCATTACCTCGATGATGTCGAGTCCCTCAAGAAGTACGACTGGGGCAGGGCTGTATATGACAAGCTAAATGTGCTGCATGGTGTCAGAAAAAGACAAGCGATAAAATCAATGGTTCAAACAGGAGCTACTTTGTGGCTTGTTCATTTGCTCTTCTGGTATTGTTCTTTCTCTTTACCTTAATTTAAAAATGAACACCTGTTTCTGTGATTTTGTTCCAAATAGACATTTTCTTTGTATAATTTCCTCTTTGCATAATTTCCTCTCTTTTAGAGGGGTTCAAGTTCAATATTTACCAATATGGCGGTCGGTACCTGTACCACTTAGATCTGGTTGGTGTGCTTGTCTCAGAGTCCAGTATCTGGTTAATGATGCTTGTCTCAGATCTGGTTGTGCCATGTTGTTGTTGTTGTTATTCTGACACAAATCCAGATATCCCTAAATGGAATGGGATACTAAGCAACAAGTCACAACTCCATCTTTGTATAATTTCCTCTCTTTTAGAGGGGTTCAAGTTCAATATGTACCAATATGGTGGTCGGTACCTGTACCACTTAAAGTGAAAGTGTTTATTTGGTTACTGTATAGAAACACAATTCTTATCTGAAAACAGTACAGCACCAACACACTGGTAACAGGGAGATCACAAATGTATATAAAAACAAAAACAAGCCAACAGTAAAAGGCCTAAACAGAGATCAATCTGGGCCGTACATACAGATCACAAATTTGGCTAATCTGGGCCGTCGGATACAAGGATTCATATGCAATTGACTTCTCGAAAATAATTTTTGCCGGGCTCAACAGAGCGGTGCTTCGTAACCTCAGACACCGCTCGACAGAGCAGGAGTCTGTTGAATAATTGAAACCAACTTGTCGTTGAAAACCTCGTTTTGATCCCAATGAACCCGGTTTAGACACATCTGGGTGGACCATATAAGCACTTGAATTCAAATTCCCGCTTCGTTGAAATATAATAATAAATAAATGAGACCGCTCAAGAAGTCAAGCTTGTCGTTCACATCCGGAGCTCGTCTATACACATCCGGAGCTCACATAAGCACAATTCAAATTCTGAAAGATAACAAACCGACACAATACACCCTCCCTTCCAATCTTCTCTCACTCTCTCCTCTCCAACTTTCCCTGCTGAAATGAAGCACGGTGGTGAGAATTCTAGGGAAACAGATTCTGAAAAAGAACCCTCGATTGACACACGTTGTTCAGTCAAAACAGCAATGGAGTTTTTACATAGCACGGTCTTCCCAAATCTCAAGCGGGAGCATTCTAAGCTCTTGGCGAAGACACCTTTTTTCCCCTTTTAACTTTAGACAAGAACACTCAGTTGTGCCGCCCTATACTGCATAACATATTACTGAGATGGGATCTAGAAAAGGGAGCATTTTCTCATCACAATAAATTAATCCCACTCACTGTAGGTGACATATCTTTAGTTATGCGATTTTCTACTGGTGGTGATACTGTACAATTTAAATGCGACAATGATGTCCCGAGATCCATGTTAAGAGAGAAATATTTCAGTCCAACTGGAGAAATATCTAGGAATGATCTGGAGGATAAAATTAAGGAATTATTAGGGGCTGAAATACCTGTTCCTGAAAATGATATAGTTGGACTAATAATAATGTATTTATTTACAATGATTCTTTTTCCACAATCTACCGGTAGTGTTCAAGGGAAACTGTTTCATTACCTCGATGATGTCGAGTCCCTCAAGAAGTACGACTGGGGCAGGGCTGTATATGACAAGCTAAATGTGCTGCATGGTGTCAGAAAAAGACAAGCGATAAAATCAATGGTTCAAACAGGAGCTACTTTGTGGCTTGTTCATTCGCTCTTCTGGTATTGTTCTTTCTCTTTACCTTAATTCAAAAATGAACACCTGTTTCTGTGATTTTGCTCCAAATAGACATTTTCTTTGTATAATTTCCTCTTTGCATAATTTTCTCTCTTTTAGAGGGGTTCAAGTTCAATATTTACCAATATGGTGGTCGGTACCTGTACCACTTAGATATGGTTGGTGTGCTTGTCTCAGAGTCCAGTATCTGGTTAATGATGCTTGTCTCAGATCTGGTTGTGCCATGTTGTTGTTGTTGTTGTTATTCTGACACAAATCCAGATATCCCTAAATGGAATGGGATACTAAGCAACAAGTCACAACTCCCTCTTTGTATAATTTCCTCTCTTTTAGAGGGGTTCAAGTTCAATATGTACCAATATGGTGGTCGGTACCTGTACCACTTAAAGTGAAAGTGTTTATTTGGTTACTGTATAGAAACACAATTCTTATCTGAAAACAGTACAGCACCAACACACTGGTAACAGGGAGATCACAAATGTATATAAAAACAAAAACAAGCCAACAGTAAAAGGCCTAAACAGAGATCAATCTGGGCCGTACATACAGATCACAAATTTGGCTAATCTGGGCCGTCGGATACAAGGATTCATATGCAATTGACTTCTCGAAAATAATTTTCGCCGGGCTCGACAGAGCGGTGCTTCGTAACCTCAGACACCGCTCGACAGAGCAGGAGTCTGTTGAATAATTGAAACCAACTTGTCGTTGAAAACCTCGTTTTGATCCCAATGAACCCGGTTTAGACACATCTGGGTGGACCATATAAGCACTTGAATTCAAATTCCCGCTTCGTTGAAATATAATAATAAATAAATGAGACCGCTCAAGAAGTCAAGCTTGTCGTTCACATCCGGAGCTCGTCTATACACATCCGGAGCTCACATAAGCACAATTCAAATTCCGAAAGATAACAAACCGACACAATACACCCTCCCTTCCAATCTTCTCTCACTCTCTCCTCTCCAACTTTCCCTGCTGAAATGAAGCACGGTGGTGAGAATTCTAGGGAAACAGATTCTGAAAAAGAACCCTCGATTGACACACGTTGTTCAGTCAAAACAGCAATGGAGTTTTTACATAGCACGGTCTTCCCAAATCTCAAGCGGGAGCATTCTAAGCTCTTGGCGAAAACACCTTTTTTCCCCTTATAACTTTAGACAAGAACACTCAGTTGTGCCGCCCTATACTGCATAACATATTACTGAGATGGGATCTAGAAAAGGGAGCATTTTCTCATCACAATAAATTAATCCCACTCACTGTAGGTGACATATCTTTAGTTATGCGATTTTCTACTGGTGGTGATACTGTACAATTTAAATGCGACAATGATGTCCCGAGATCCATGTTAAGAGAGAAATATTTCAGTCCAACTGGAGAAATATCTAGGAATGATCTGGAGGATAAAATTAAGGAATTATTAGGGGCTGAAATACATGTTCTTGAAAACGATATAGTTGGACTAATAATAATGTATTTATTTACAATGATTCTTTTTCCACAATCTACCGGTAGTGTTCAAGGGAAACTGTTTCATTACCTCGATGATGTCGAGTCCCTCAAGAAGTACGACTGGGGCAGGGCTGTATATGACAAGCTAAATGTGCTGCATGGTGTCAGAAAAAGACAAGCGATAAAATCAATGGTTCAAACAGGAGCTACTTTGTGGCTTGTTCATTTGCTCTTCTGGTATTGTTCTTTCTCTTTACCTTAATTCAAAAATAAACACCTGTTTCTGTGATTTTGCTCCAAATTGACATTTTCTTTGTATAATTTCCTCTTTGCATAATTTCCTCTCTTTTAGAGGGGTTCAAGTTCAATATTTACCAATATGGTGGTCGGTACCTGTACCACTTAGATATGGTTGGTGTGCTTGTCTCAGAGTCCAGTATCTGGTTGATGATGCTTGTCTCAGATCTGGTTGTGCCATGTTTTTGTTGTTGTTGTTATTCTGACACAAATCCAGATATCCCTAAATGGAATGGGATACTAAGCAACAAGTCACAACTCCCTCTTTGTTTAATTTCCTCTCTTTTAGAGGGGTTCAAGTTCAATATGTACCAATATGGTGGTCGGTACCTGTACCACTTAAAGTGAAAGTGTTTATTTGGTTACTGTATAGAAACACAATTCTTATCTGAAAACAGTACAGCACTAACCACACTGGTAACAGGGAGATCACAAATGTATATAAAAACAAAAACAAGCCAACAGTAAAAGGCCTAAACAGAGATCAATCTGGGCCGTACATACAGATCACAAATTTGGCTAATCTGGGCCGTCGGATACAAGGATTCATATGCAATTGACTTCTCAAAAATAATTTTTGCCGGGCTCGACAGAGCGGTGCTTCGTAACCTCAGACACCGCTCGACAGAGCAGGAGTCTGTTGAATAATTGAAACCAACTTGTTGTTGAAAACCGCATTTTGATCCCAGTGAACCCGGTTTAGACACATCTGGGTGGACCATATAAGCACTTGAATTCAAATTCCCGCTTCGTTGAAATATAATAATAAATAAATGAGACCGCTCTAATAATAAATAAATGAGACCGCTCAAGAAGTCAAGCTTGTCCTTCACATCCGGAGCTCGTCTATACACATCCGGAGCTCACATAAGCACAATTCAAATTCCGAAAGATAACAAACCGACACAATACACCCTCCCTTCCAATCTTCTCTCACTCTCTCCTCTCCAACTTTCCCTGCTGAAATGAAGCACGGTGGTGAGAATTCTAGGGCAACAGATTCTGAAAAAGAACCCTCGATTGACACACGTTGTTCCGTCAAAACAGCAATGGAGTTTTTACATAGCACGGTCTTCCCAAATCTCAAGCGGGAGCATTCTAAGCTCTTGGCGAAAACACCTTTTTTCCCCTTTTAACTTTAGACAAGAACACTCAGTTGTGCCGCCCTATACTGCATAACATATTACTGAGATGGGATCTAGAAAAGGGAGCATTTTCTCATCACAATAAATTAATCCCACTCACTGTAGGTGACATATCTTTAGTTATGCGATTTTCTACTGGTGGTGATACTGTACAATTTAAATGCGACAATGATGTCCCAAGATCCATGTTAAGAGAGAAATATTTCATTCCAACTGGGGAAATATCTAGGAATGATCTGCAGGATAAAATTAAGGAATTATTAGGTGATGAAACACCTGTTCCTGAAAACGATATAGTTGGACTAATAATAATGTATTTATTTATAATGATTCTTTTTCCACAATCTACCGGTAGTGTTCAAGGGAAACTGTTTCATTACCTCGATGATGTCGAGTCCCTGAAGAAGTACGACTGGGGCAGGGCTGTATATGACAAGCTAAATGTGCTGCATGGTGTCAGAAAAAGACAAGCGATAAAATCAATGGTTCAAACAGGAGCTACTTTGTGGGTTGTGCATTTGCTCTTCTGGTATTGTTCTTTCTCTTTACCTTAATTCAAAAATGAACACCTGTTTCTGTGATTTTGCTCCAAATAGACATTTTCTTTGTATAATTTCCTCTTTGCATAATTTCCTCTCTTTTAGAGGGGTTCAAGTTCAATATTTACCAATATGGCGGTCGGTACCTGTACCACTTAGATCTGGTTGGTGTGCTTGTCTCAGAGTCCAGTATCTGGTTGATGATGCTTGTCTCATATCTGGTTGTGCCATGTTGTTGTTGTTGTTATTCTGACACAAATCCAGATATCCTTAAATGGAATGGGATACTAAGCAACAAGTCACAACTCCCTCTTTGTATAATTTCCTCTCTTTTAGAGGGGTTCAAGTTCAATATGTACCAATATGGTGGTCGGTACCTGTACCACTTAAAGTGAAAGTGTTTATTTGGTTACTGTATAGAAACACAATTCTTATCTGAAAACAGTACAGCGCCAACCACACTGGTAACAGGGAGATCACAAATGTATATAAAAACAAAAACAAGCCAACAGTAAAAGGCCTAAACAGAGATCAATCTGGGCCGTACATACAGATCACAAATTTGGCTAATCTGGGCCGTCGGATACAAGGATTCATATGCAATTGACTTCTCGAAAATAATTTTCGCCGGGCTCGACAGAGCGGTGCTTCCTAACCTCAGACACCGCTCGACAGAGCAGGAGTCTGTTGAATAATTGAAACCAACTTGTCGTTGAAAACCGCGTTTTGATCCCAGTGAACCCGGTTTAGACACATCTGGGTGGACCATATAAGCACTTGAATTCAAATTCCCACTTCGTTGAAATATAATAATAAATAAATGAGACCGCTCTAATAATAAATAAATGAGACCGCTCAAGAAGTCAAGCTTGTCCTTCACATCCGGAGCTCGTCTATACACATCCGGAGCTCACATAAGCACAATTCAAATTCCGAAAGATAACAAACCGACACAATACACCCTCCCTTCCAATCTTCTCTCACTCTCTCCTCTCCAACTTTCCCTGCTGAAATGAAGCACGGTGGTGAGAATTCTAGGGCAACAGATTCTGAAAAAGAACCCTCGATTGACACACGTTGTTCCGTCAAAACAGCAATGGAGTTTTTACAGAGCACGGTCTTCCCAAATCTCAAGCGGGAGCATTCTAAGCTCTTGGCGAAAACACCTTTTTTCCCCTTTTAACTTTAGACAAGAACACTCAGTTGTGCCGCCCTATACTGCATAACATATTACTGAGATGGGATCTAGAAAAGGGAGCATTTTCTCATCACAATAAATTAATCCCACTCACTGTAGGTGACATATCTTTAGTTATGCGATTTTCTACTGGTGGTGATACTGTACAATTTAAATGCGACAATGATGTCCCAAGAACCATGTTAAGAGAGAAATATTTCATTCCAACTAGAGAAATATCTAGGAATGATCTGGAGGATAAAATTAAGGAATTATTAGGGGCTGAAATACCTGTTCCTGAAAACGATATAGTTGGATTAATAATAATGTATTTATTTACAATGATTCTTTTTCCACAATCTACCGGTAGTGTTCAAGGGAAACTGTTTCATTACCTCGATGATGTCGAGTCCCTCAAGAAGTACGACTGGGGCAGGGCTGTATATGACAAGCTAAATGTGCTGCATGGTGTCAGAAAAAGACAAGCGATAAAATCAATGGTTCAAACAGGAGCTACTTTGTGGCTTGTTCATTTGCTCTTCTGGTATTGTTCTTTCTCTTTACCTTAATTCAAAAATGAACACCTGTTTCTGTGATTTTGCTCCAAATTGACATTTTCTTTGTATAATTTCCTCTTTGCATAATTTCCTCTCTTTTAGAGGGGTTCAAGTTCAATATTTACCAATATGGCGGTCGGTACCTGTACCACTTAGATCTGGTTGGTGTGCTTGTCTCAGAGTCCAGTATCTGGTTGATGATGCTTGTCTCAGATCTGGTTGTGCCATGTTGTTGTTGTTGTTGTTATTCTGACACAAATCCAGATATCCCTAAATGGAATGGGATACTAAGCAACAAGTCACAACTCCCTCTTTGTATAATTTCCTCTCTTTTAGAGGGGTTCAAGTTCAATATGTACCAATATGGTGGTCGGTACCTGTACCACTTAAAGTGAAAGTGTTTATTTGGTTACTGTATAGAAACACAATTCTTATCTGAAAACAGTACAGCACCAACCACACTGTTAACAGGGAGATCACAAATGTATATAAAAACAAAAACAAGCCAACAGTAAAATGCCTAAACATATGTCAATCTGGGCCGTACATACAGATCACAAATTTGGATAATCTGGGCCGTCGGATACAAGGATTCATATGCAATTGACTTCTCAAAAATAATTTTTGCCGGGCTCGACAGAGCGGTGGGTCATAATCTCAGACACCGCTCGACAGAGCAGGAGTCTGTTGAATAATTGAAACCAACTTGTTGTTGAAAACCGCGCTTTGATCCCAGTGAAGCCCGGTTTAGACACATCTGGGTGGACCATATAAGCACTTGAATTCAAATTCCCGCTTCGTTGAAATATAATAATAAATAAATGAGACCGCTCTAATAATAAATAAATGAGACCGCTCAAGAAGTCAAGCTTGTCCTTCACATCCGGAGCTCGTCTATACACATCCGGAGCTCACATAAGCACAATTCAAATTCCGAAAGATAACAAACCGACACAATACACCCTCCCTTCCAATCTTCTCTCACTCTCTCCTCTCCAACTTTCCCTGCTGAAATGAAGCACGGTGGTGAGAATTCTAGGGCAACAGATTCTGAAAAAGAACCCTCGATTGACACACGTTGTTCCGTCAAAACAGCAATGGAGTTTTTACATAGCACGGTCTTCCCAAATCTCAAGCGGGAGCATTCTAAGCTCTTGGCGAAAACACCTTTTTTCCCCTTTTAACTTTAGACAAGAACACTCAGTTGTGCCGCCCTATACTGCATAACATATTACTGAGATGAGATCTAGAAAAGGGAGCATTTTCTCATCACAATAAATTAATCCCACTCACTGTAGGTGACATATCTTTAGTTATGCGATTTTCTACTGGTGTTGATACTGTACAATTTAAATGCGACAATGATGTCCCAAGATCCATGTTAAGAGAGAAATATTTCATTCCAACTGGAGAAATATCTAGGAATGATCTGGAGGATAAAATTAAGGAATTATTAGGGGCTGACATACCTGTTCCTGAAAACGATATAGTTGGACTAATAATAATGTATTTATTTACAATGATTCTTTTTCAACAATCTACCGGTAGTGTTCAAGGGAAACTGTTTCATTACCTCGATGATGTCGAGTCCCTCAAGAAGTACGACTGGGGCAGGGCTGTATATGACAAGCTAAATGTGCTGCATGGTGTCAGAAAAAGACAAGCGATAAAATCAATGGTTCAAACAGGAGCTACTTTGTGGCTTGTTCATTTGCTCTTCTGGTATTGTTCTTTCTCTTTACCTTAATTCAAAAATAAACACCTGTTTCTGTGATTTTGCTCCAAATTGACATTTTCTTTGTATAATTTCCTCTTTGCATAATTTCCTCTCTTTTAGAGGGGTTCAAGTTCAATATTTACCAATATGGTGGTCGGTACCTGTACCACTTAGATCTGGTTGGTGTGCTTGTCTCAGAGTCCGGTATCTTGTTGATGATGCTTGCTTCAGATCTGGTTGTGCCATGTTGTTGTTGTTGTTGTTGTTGTTGTTATTCTGACACAAATCCAGATATCCCTAAATGGAATGGGATACTAAGCAACAAGTCACAACTCCCTCTTTGTATAATTTCCTCTCTTTTAGAGGGGTTCAAGTTCAATATGTACCAATATGGTGGTCGGTACCTGTACCACTTAAAGTGAAAGTGTTTATTTGGTTACTGTATAGAAACATAATTCTTATCTGAAAACAGTACAACACCAACACATATGGGGTGTTCCCATGAACTGCTTTTGGCACATTTGGTTGTGCCATGTTGTTGTTGTTGTTATTCTGACACAAATCCAGATATCCCTAAATGGAATAGGATACTAAGCAACAAGTCACAACTCCCTCTTTGTATAATTTCCTCTCTTTTAGAGGGGTTCAAGTTCAATATGTACCAATATGGTGGTCGGTACCTGTACCACTCAAGTGAAAGTGTTTAATATGTACCAATATGGTGATCTTAATATGTGCTAAAGAATCCTTATTGAGCAGGATTAAGTGACTAAGAAAGCTAAAGAAAGCGGATTAAACCTTGAGGCTTAATCCCTTGTTGCCGAACAGTCTCAATAGTCCTGCCCTTGTTCAGCTTGTAATAGGGTGGGGTTTTTGTTTAAATTTGTGTGCATTGTACAAATTTCAATTCCTATAATTTGTAGAGAAAAACCCTAGGTTAGCCCTTGTTGAAGGGGATCGAGTGCCAGAGAGCAAAATCAACCCACAAAGAGAGAAATCGAGAGAGAAATCAAACACAAGAGATTTTACGTGGAAAACCCTTGAAGGGGAGAAAACCCACGGCTGTCGCCAAATCGCGCAAATCCACTATTTTTAAGAGTTAGGTTACAACCACACTGGTAACAGGGAGATCACAAATGTATATAAAAACAAAAACAAGCCAACAGTAAAAGGCCTAAACAGAGATCAATCTGGGCCGTACATACAGATCACAAATTTGGCTAATCTGGGCTGTCGGATACAAGGATTCATATCCAATTGACTTCTCAAAAATAATTTTCGCCGGGCTCGACAGAGCGGTGCTTCGTAACCTCAGACACTGCTCGACAGAGCAGGAGTGTGTTGAATAATTGAAACCAACTTGTCGTTGAAAACCGCATTTTGATCCCAGTGAACCCGGTTTAGACACATCTGGGTGGACCATATAAGCACTTGAATTCAAATTCCCGCTTCGTTGAAATATAATAATAAATAAATGAGACCGCTCTAATAATAAATAAATGAGACCGCTCAAGAAGTCAAGCTTTTCCTTCACATCCGGAGCTCGTCTATACACATCCGGAGCTCACATAAGCACAATTCAAATTCTGAAAGATAACAAACCGGCACAATACACCCACCCTTCCAATCTTCTCTCACTCTCTCCTCTCCAACTTTCCCTGCTGAAATGAAGCACGGTGGTGAGAATTCTAGGGCAACAGATTCTGAGAAAGAACCCTCGATTGACACACGTTGTTCCGTAAAAACAGCAATGAAGTTTTTACATAGCACGGTCTTCCCAAATCTCAAGCGGGAGCATTCTGAGCTCTTGGCGAAAACACCTTTTTTTTCCCCTTTTAACTTTAGACAAGAACACTCAGTTGTGCCGCCCTATATTGCATAACATCTTATTGAGATGGGATCTAGAAAAGGGATCATTTTCTCATAAGAATAGATCAATCCCACTCACTGTAGACGAAATATGTTTAGTTATGGGATTTTGTAATGATTGTTCTACTGTAGAATTTAAAGGCGATGATATCCCAAAATCCAATCTTAGAGAAAAATATTTCATTCCAACTGGGGAAATATCTAGGAATGATCTGCAGGATAAAATTAAGGAATTATTAGGTGATGAAACACCTGTTCCTCCAAACAATATAGTTGGACTAATAATAATGTATTTATTTACAATAATTCTTTTTCCACAATCTACCGGTAGTGTTCAAGGGAAACTGTTTCATTACCTCGATGATGTCAAGTCCCTCAAGAAGTACAATTGGGGCGTGGCTGTATATGACTTGATGATACTTCATATACCTAAAAGTTCTGCACGGTGTCAGAACATAAACATAAGCGAATGTAATAACATCGATGGTACACCAAGGACATACTTTGTGGGTTGTGCATTTTATCTTCTGGTATTGTTCTTTCTCTTTACCTTAATTGAAAAATAAACACCTGTTTCTGTGATTTTGCTCCAAATAGACATTTTCTTTGTATAATTTCCTCTTTGCATAATTTCCTTTCTTTTAGAGGGGTTCAAGTTCAATATTTACCAATATGGTGGTCGGTACCTGTACCACTTAGATCTAGTTGGTGTGCTTGTCTCAGAGTCCAGTATCTGGTTGATGATGCTTGTCTCAGATCTGGTTGTGCCATGTTGTTGTTGTTGTTATTCTGACACAAATCCAGATATCCCTAAATGGAATGGGATACTAAGCAACAAGTCACAACTCCCTCTTTGTATAATTTCCTCTCTTTTAGAGGGGTTCAAGTTCAATATGTACCAATATGGTGGTAGGTACCTATACCACTTAAAGTGAAAGTGTTTATTTGGTTACTGTATAGAAACACAATTCTTATCTGAAAACAGTACAGCACCAACACATATGGGGTGTTCCCATAAACTGCTTTTGGCACATTTGGTTGTGCCATGTTGTTGTTGTTGTTATTCTGACACAAATCCAGATATCCCTAAATGGAATAGGATACTAAGCAACAAGTCACAACTCCCTCTTTGTATAATTTCCTCTCTTTTAGAGGGGTTCAAGTTCAATATGTACCAATATGGTGGTCGGTACCTGTACCACTTAAAGTGAAAGTGTTTAATATGTACCAATATGGTGATCTTAATATGTGCTAAAGAATCCATGTTGAGCAGGATTAAGTGACTAAGAAAGCTAAAGAAAGCGGATTAAACCTTGAGGCTTAATCCCTTGTTGCCGAACAGTCTCAATAGTCCTGCCTTTGTTCAGCTTGTAATAGGGTGGGGTTTTTGTTTAAATTTGTGTGCATTGTACAAATTTCAATTCCTATAATTTGTAGAGAAAAACCCTAGGTTAGCCCTTGTTGAAGGGGATCGAGTACCAGAGAGCAAAATCAACCCACAAAGAGAGAAATCGAGAGAGAAATCAAACACGAGATTTTACGTGGGAAACCCTTGAAGGGGAGAAAACCCACGGCCGTCGCCAAATCGCGCAAATCCACTATTTTTAAGAGTTAGGTTACAACCACACTGGTAACAGGGAGATCACAAATGTATATAAAAACAAAAACAAGCCAACAGTAAAAGGCCTAAATAGAGATCAATCTGGGCCGTACATACAGATCACAAATTTGGCTAATCTGGGCCGTGGGATAGAAGAATTCATATGCAATTGACTTCTCGAAAATAATTTTCGCCGGACTCGACAGAGCGGTGCTTCGTAACCTCAGACACCGCTCGACAGAGGGCTGCCGCCCCCCTGCCACCCCCCGCATAATCCTAGAATCAGGTCCACATTCATAACAACCCTGACCAGGTGAAACCCAAGTCAGAACAAAGCCTGAGAAAAGCCCAAAGTTGATAACTAACCTGATCTTTTTTAGAAATCTCACTGGCACTGCACATGTGAATATGAGATTTAATTTTGTAAGTAGACCAACAAGACTTTAAGCTGAACGAAAACACCTTTTAGCAACTTGTTACTAAATCCAGCTCAATCAAATAAGGATTAATAAATAAAGTAAAATGTAGAATTTACCCTACATTAGAATCAGCAAAGGTCAATAAAGATACCATGATGTTTCCAAGGTCTCAAGTAAAACATAAAATATCCAACAAAAAATTAGCATAATATAGCATGATATAACATATAAGTAAACTAATTCCAATTCACAACACAGTGCAATTTTTGATGTATCACTCAATTCTGATAATTTGTTAACTATAAAATACCGATGCTATTCGGCTTGGTTTGTTGTCTCAAATAATTTCTATCTAGTTAACTTACATGTCATATATAAACCTACTGTGAAAGTCACCATCGGTTAAAGCTTGAATTTTTCTAAAGGTACTATTTTCACAAGATAATAACACCATATTTCTATCTAGTTAACTTATTCACCCGATATTTTTATTAAAACCCCAAAAAAAAAACAAATTATCAAATCTGCTCCCACCCCAACTTTATTTTTATTTCTACCCTAACCGCCCGTGGGCTGGGCGGTCCACTTTTCCCACCTGACCGCCCAGCAGCTGGGCGGTCCACTATGCATATCTGACCGCCCAGTGGCTGGGCGGTCCAGTTTCCATAGCTGACCGCCCAGCAGCTAGGCGGTCCGCTAGTGTTTTTTTTTTTTTTTTTTTTTTTAGAGAGACAATATGAATATCAAGATGCTGAATTCTTAACGCTAAAAATTCGATTTTTTTTTGTAAATATTAGTTAGATTACTTCTTTTAAGCATATTTATACTAAAATACGCTAAATTACTTGGAATTATGTTAAATTACGTTGAGTTACACTATATTAAGTTAAATTACACTAAATTACACTAAATTACGCTAAAATACGGTAAATTACATATGAATAGGGACGATATATCTTCACTAAAAAGGCGAAAAACGACGACGAAACTTCAAACGGTCATAAAACGGCGCTCGAGTGTCCGATTTCAGCAAATGACCACTTTTCGGAAAGCTTGCGAAAATGCGCATGCGTCTGTGCCGGCAATGCCGGATTCCAAAATTCAGAATCGCCAAAAAACAAAGGGAAGAGCCTCAAAACTTGAGTTGAAGTTTCCGATTAAGATTTTTATTTCTATTATTCAATCCAAGTAGCTCAGTAAATTAGTTACATAATGAAATTGTAGAATACCAATTTTTACTATTTTCGGAATTTTTTTACTATTTTTTATGATTCGTGAAAGATGGCACAGAATCGGTCTATTTTAGCGTAATTTTGTGTAGTTTAGCATAATTTACTGTATTTCAACATAATTAGTGAAATTATTGTTATTTAGTGTAATTTAAAGTAATTTAGTGTAACTCAACGTAATTTAACATAATTTCAAGTAATTTAGAATACCTTTCCTATGTTCCTATGTTCAAATAATTTACACTAAATTTAACATAAATTACTCCGAAATACACTAAATTGTAAATTACTTGAACATAGGAACATAGGAAAGGTATTCTAAATTACTTGAAATTACTCGAGCCGTTTTATGACCGTTTGAAGTTTCGTCGTCGTTTTTCGCCTTTTTAGTGAAGATATATCGTCCCTATTCATATGTAATTTACCGTATTTTAGCGTAATGTAATGTAATTTAGTGTAATTTAACTTAATATAGTGTAACTCAACGTAATTTAACATAATTCCAAGTAATTTAGCGTATTTTAGTATAAATATGCTTAAAAGAAGTAATCTAACTAATATTTACAAAAAAAAATCGAATTTTTAGCGTTAAGAATTCAGCATCTTGATATTCATATTGTCTCTCTAAAAAAAAAAAAAAAAAAACACTAGCGGACCGCCCAGCTGCTGGGCGGTCAGGTGGGAAAAGTGGACCGCCCAGCCCACGGGCGGTTAGGGTAGAAATAAAAATAAAGTTGGGGTGGGAGCAGATTTGATAATTTGTTTTTTTTTTGAGTTTTAATAAAAATATCGGCTTATTCACCCATAAAAACACATAATATCCAATATCTCCATGAAAATTTAACACTCTTATTTCTATCCCCTTTTAATTATTTAAATATTTATTTAAGTATATTAAAAACTGAACTGACTAATATGTCCTTAAATATTTAATGGAGGTGTCCATTCTAATTGTTTATTCCTCTCTAGCATCTCTCTCAACCCCATTTTCCTCATGCGCATCTCTCTCTTTTGATTTTGTTTTTGATTGCAAAAATAAAAATGGTAACTGGATAAACCTCCAGCACCAGAAATCAATCCTCCATCTCTTCTTCCAGTGTTCATTTGCGAGGAGGGTATGATTTTTTGTGCAAAGCAATTGGGGAGTCAGGATAATCCCACCAACACTGGTACCATCGGTACACAGTTCAGTTTCTGTTGTTTGGTCTCAATTCAGGAGAGAGTTCCATCAAGATGGACAACGAAATTGGAATGAATGGATGAACAAGTTGCTTTGTACCTGTTGTTTAATATGGAGGCAGCAAAACGAGCTAATTTTTAGAGGAGGAACGGTACCGGCTGAAATATTGGGACGGAGGGTGGTACAGGAGGCCGGGTTGTGGTTTAAATTTTGTTAGGCAACATTTATTAAAAGAGAGTCCGGCTAGTATGACATCAGTGTCATATGACACTAACTTAAAATTGATTGAATAGATTTCAAACTGTTCAAACCGATTTACTTTATGAGTGATGCGTTTACATGTAAATTTTTTATATTTTCAAGTTATTTTAGTATCAAATCAAGCGGTAAAAAATATTGGAAAACGAATGTATTAAAATTAACTTAAAAACTCACACATTTGACCGTTTGACTTGATACTAAATAAATTCGAAAAATTATAAATTTTGCATGTAAACGCACAATTAATGAAGTTGATCGGTTTGAACGGTTTGGATTCACCGTTTAAAGTCGATTCGATAGGTTTTAGAGTTTGTGTTATATAGGCTGAAATGACACTGATGTTATACTAGCCAGACTCGTTAAAAGATGTATAGTTTCTGATTTTGTGATGCATGTAATTTGACAACTTCTGTCAAATAGTTTCAAAAAAATAACTATATCTAGGAGAATGTCATATTAAGGATTTTGCTGCTTTGGTAAACATCTTTGTTCTTTTCCATCCCCAATAAAACTTAATTCCTGATTTTACTGCTTTGGTTGCTGCCAAGCGGCGATTTAGCAATTGAAGCATTTCAAGTTACAACTTTAAAGTTAGTTAAATGAGTCAAAGCATCTGTTATGAATTTACTAAGCGGTGCTATTCTAAAATAATGAGCAGATGTCAGAGTCGAAGAAGAATTTATTAGAGCAACTATATTTCTGGTACTATTAGAATTTCTAATCTGACGTAGCAGTTTTTAATTTAGTTTCAGAAATGTGAGAGAGTTTTTAAATATAGAAACTACGCAGTAAAGTTTCTTATTAAAAAATATTTATAAATTTCATGCTGATTAAATAATTGGCTCAAATTATTTCTACTTTTTAATTTTTGCTGATGTCGCTTAATATAAACTCTAAAATTAATTTCAGAGATGTGAGAGTTAGAAATTTTAGAGACCTTAACAGTTATTTAGAAACTCATTTGAGTTGCTGAGATGTAGATGCTCTTAAATGCTTATTAAGCACTTGAAAAGAGGTGACCGGCTCATCCCTCATCTTGAACAACTAATAATTAAAAGCCAGCAACATGCCACTGAAGGGACCAGGTGCTTTTACCCACCATTCATCAATTCAATTTGACAACGCATTTTTTAGAATAAAATTCCCCTGTTACATGTATGAAACCATGCCGGAGTGGGGACGGTTATGCTGATTGTGGCAGTTTCAAGACACACGAGGAAGGAAAAAAATGCTGATTTTGACTATATCTTAAAATGTTATTGGTTTCCCGTGCAATCTCCAGTAAAATCTAATTTTGCTGAGAGAGACGGTCGTAAGGGAGAATGGGGCTGAGAGAGACAAGAGGGAAGAAGAAACAATTAGAATGGACACATCCTGTTAAAGTTTAAAGGTATATTTGTCAATACAGATTTTAAAATAATTAAATAAAAAGTTAAATAATTAAAAGGGATATAAATAAAAGTGTTAAATTTTGATGGGATATCAGATATTATTGTGTTTTTATGGAGATATTGGCTATTTTAGAAATTTGTACGGGTACACTGGAAATTTCCCTATTTTATTTTAACAGCTCAGGTTTATTACATGTCCCGGTAGAGGATACAACTCCACAAGCCAGAAAAAAACCCGGTCCAAATTAATCGTTTGAGGCTGCCAATGAATATGGATTAAAGTACCTGGTGTAAACCGTAATTTCTATATTCTTCTCCTGCACGCCCAACCCCACAACTCAAAATTAATAAACCAAATCTATTCGTAAATAATGTGAGTAGCTAGCTGATAAATCAGTTTGATTCTCTGTTAAAACTACTATGTTATCATGTTACATATCCCTTGATTGACAAGTGAGACCCACCGAGTTCTACTTCTCCATTGATTGATAACTGCAGCTGCAAATCTGCAATTGACAGAACTTGTTACACGGAACAATCTGTCAATCTGAGATCATCACTCATGGCAGCGCCGAGTCTGGTGGAGAAGTGCATTGAGGCGGCGACGGCCACGGCGGAGGCGGTGGAGAGGTGGCGGAGGCTGCGGCGCACCCTCGAGCGACTCCCTTCCCACCTCGCCGATCAACTCCTCGCACGCCTCATAAGCCGCAAGCTCGTCTTCCCCTCCTTGCTAGAGTATGTGCCTCTTCTTCTCTCCTTCTCTTCGCTGAGTGATATGCTACTTGATTTCTTCTCTGGTGTACAAATAAGTTTAAGAATGGGATGCTAGGTTTGGGAATGAGCTTTTACTCTCCCCGCCTATTTAGATTTGCTATCAAGATACAAAAGAAATTTTCTTTTTTAATTTCACCTTGATCTATGCAATCATAGTTTTAGAAAGCGGACTCAGCTCCCTCTCAAGAGATAAGTTGTGTTGTTATTATTGTGGATTGCATAATTTCTGTACAACGTATTAACTTTTCTCATCCTAATTATAGGTATATATCATACATACATTTTTTAATTTTCATGCCTATTTTTTCTATCATGTCAGAGTTTTCCAGCATTCAGTTGAGAAGATCAATTTATCTGGAGAGTACATGGTAGATGGTGAATGGTTAGCCTACCTTGGTGCTTTTCGGTGCTTGCACTCACTAAAACTTGCCGATTGCCGAGGTGTCAGTAGTTCTTCAATATGGCCACTTGCTGGTATGACTGTGTTTGGTTTAACGATTAATGGATTTGTTGTGTATTCTTCAAAATGCTGATACCTTTAACACTTCCAATCCAGTTTTCTTAAATGAATCAGAACCTACCAATCCTATTCTCAGCAAAGAAGGATGGTTCGTTTGGTCATCTTCTTTATTCAATTGAATTAGGGTGGGTCAGAAGGTTTATTTATTTATTTTTGCCTTGGTATTTCTTGGTCATAGGTATACCTAGTGTTTTGAGATTTGGGTAAGTTTTAAATTAAAATTACATTTTTTGGATTTTACTAACCGTTCTCCTGGAGTTGATTGCAAACTATTTGTTACCATAACTGGTGCAACATTTTGTCCTTGTGTTTAGTTCAGTTCTGCGGCTAAATTTGCCTTAATTTGTTGTAACACGGATTAAATATTGACCAAAAACTTTAAGAAAATCAAGGACGCTATCCTGACATTGAAATTTTAGTTATCGTTAATATAAAATGTCGGGAATAAGCTATTTACAAGCACATCTCTTTCTTAACAGGAATAGACGCATTAAAAGAGCTAGACCTATCAAGATGTGAAAAATTCACTGATGCTGGTGTCAAGCACATCATAACAATTCAAAGCTTGGAGAAACTGTACTTGTGCCAGACTGGTGTGACTGCTAGTGGAGTCATGCTCCTTTCTTCACTTAGCAACCTCTCCGTTCTAGATTTGGGGGGCATTTCTGTTACTGATAAGACTCTCTCATCATTACAGGTATAACCTAGCAACCCAACACTTATATCCTGGAATGATCCTGTACCTTATACCTTACAATAATACCCCTCTACATGAAAGGATGCTTGCAATTTACTTGAAGATAGCCAGACCGATCACTCCGGATTTTTCTTAAATATCCCTTTATCCTCCTGCATTCGTTTACTAAAAGACACCCAGAGTATCTCTCCTTCAAATGTTCATATGTGCATTTTTAACGAAGAAAATAGTAGTTTTGGTATTGTATGAATGCATGATATTTGGTGTTTTGTTGGATTATATGTAAATTCTGCTTTGCTAATCCGCTTGGATTATCTTTTTATTTTTTTTTAGGTTTTAACAAAACTTGAGCACTTGGATTTATGGGGAAGCAGAATCACTGATGCTGGTGCCCCCATTTTAAAGGCCTTCACTAGACTTGGTTCTCTCAGCCTGCTATGGACCACTGTCACAACCTTACCATTGCTCCCTTCGCTAAGAACCCTTAACATGAGCAACTGCACCATCAATTCCATTTTTAAGGGTCCCCACTCTTCGGGTGGTGTGCCCTTATCCAAACTCATTGTCTCAGGGAGCGTGTTTAAAAATGCAGAAAAAGCACTTTCTGGTGTAGACTTGAATTGTGTGACTTCTCTCGACTTGTCTGGAAGTTTGTCGAATAGCTTTGATTTCTTAGAAAAATTGGAAAATTTAGAGCATTTGAATCTGGGATTCTGTGGGATTACTGACACTACATTAGAAACTATTGCAAAAAATGGAGATGGTTTGAGATATTTGGATTTGAAGCATACAAAGGTTACCTCCAATGGGATTTCAGTTTTGGCTGGTGCAGTACCAAAACTAGAATTCCTCTCTTTGGCTAGCACGATGATTGATGACTCTGCTCTCTCTTATATCAGCATGATGCCTTCTTTGCAAACTCTGGATTTAAGCCAAACAAGAATAAAAGGTTTTTTTTAATTCATTTATTTATTTTCTACATAAGATATGGTTACCTTCAAATAACTAAAGGGTTGTCATTTACCCATGCCAGGTTATATGCACCAAGGCAACAATTCAGTTAAGATGCCATCTTCTTGTAGGCTTGTGGACCTAATTCATTTGGCGAGCCTGAATTTGGAGGGGATCCAATTGAGAGATGAAGCCATAAATCCCTTACTAAATCTTAGAAATCTAGAATATCTATATTTGAAAAGTGAACACCTGTCAGATTCATCCTTCCAAATGTTGTCCTCTCTCTCAGGCTTGAAGTGCCTTGGATTTCAAGGGGCTGTGTTGACTGATTCGGGATTTCTCTCTTATGTGCCCCATGAAAACCTGAAAAAACTTGATTTGAGAGATTGTTGGCTATTAACTCAAGAGGCAATATCCTCGTTTTGTAAAAGATATCCTAAGATTGACTTGGTGCATGAGCTAAATGCTTTCCAAGTTAATTCAAACACAGTGCGTGATCAAAACCAAGTTAAACAAAGAAGGGCAAGAAGGGAAGAGCCAAAAGGGGCTTCCAAGGCTCCCTTTGCAGGTCAGTTTACTGTTAATTTGTTCTATATCAACGAAATTATGGCTTCATTTTTACAGATCTGTTTTAAATCTTATACTCATATGAAGAGTGAGGCTGTGATACTATGCATAGCGCATATTGGTCGATACTATGCATAGCGCATATTGGTCTGTACTATGGATCAATATTTTTATTTTCAAAGTCCAAACAATCGATCTGAACCGTACAACATGATCTCTATATGAAAATGTACTTGTAGATCAAATTTTACATATTTTAGAATTGTTTTACTACTTTCTTTTAGATAGGTAGAAAATCATTTGATCTAAAGATTCTAGACCATTCGAAAGTAGTGATTTTCTACCTATCTAAAAAATAGCACAAGAATTTAATGTAAAATTTAATCTGCAAATACATTTTCATATGAAAATCATGTTGAACAGTTCAGATCGACTATTTAAATTTTGAAAATGAAAATATTGATTCGTAGTATGGATCGATCTGCACTATGCATATTACGATAGCCTCGCTCATATAAATTTGTAGACACATCTGATGGAGCATTTTCTTTTCTATGGAATAGATGAGAGGATAAAATATACAATAGAGGAATTAATACAATTGCAACATGCCATGGAACCTGGTTATGACATTGACCTCCCTCATATTCCACCTGAGTTGAAGAGGACAGAGTGAGCTATTTCTCATACCTACCCATCCGCAAAAGTGGGGTAGAATGTTCACAGATGTCTGAATAATAGGATTTTGTTATCTGAATGTAAAATCTCTATATTCAGTAGAAGAATGAGATGAGTTCTTTCCAATCGATGGGTGTTTTGGATTTGTTATCTGGTGTTGAATAATATGCAACTGCAAACGTATTTTAAGTTTTTAATGGAGTACTTGCATATTATTTGTACATGTTTTCAGTTCATGTTCGTGGGCTACCACCCCTTTTTGTGGTTAAGTGTACCAAGTATATGATATGACAGGAACTTTTTTGGTCTGTTGTGGCATTTTAAACAAATTTTACAGTAACTTTTCCACATTGTCATTGCTGCAAATTAGAATGGATCCAATGGTTCGGATTCTTCATTTGAAGTCATTTTAAAGAAAAATTAATTAGACATGTAAACACATTATTTATAAAGTAAATTGGTTTCCAAAAAATGGTGAGCTTAAAGAACACTCTAATTATACTCTTATTATTGTTGTTCATGATTTGTCATTTGAAGTTCTTATTATTGTTGCTCATGATTTGTCATTTGAAGTTATTCTGATATTATTTTGAGTTGAACTTTCCAAAAAATTGGTGAGCTTTAAGAACATTCTAATTCTACAAATTAATAAGGAGAAATAATTTTAACTATTTAATCAGTATAAAATTTATAAACAATTTTTTTAATAAGAAACTCTCCTACGTGTCTAAGACAGTTTCCTAAAACTTTCCGTTCCTAAAACTGCATTAGAAACTGACATGTTTTACGCCACTGATTTCAATTGGCCTGGCCCCGCTATCTCATATCTTTTACTATTAACCAATGCTCGTCTCTACTGCTCACTTCACCTCCGACCCCTCTCCTGCTAATCGCCATGGCGACCCCAATTTCCCTACCCTCCATTCTCCACCCATCGCTTCTTCCCCATACCAAACTTTCCTCCAGCAAACCCAAACCGAGTCGAACACCAACGACTCCATTCGAGCAGTACAAAAACCAAGTCATTCGCCTGGCCGAGGGGGGCCAGCTCGACGCAGCCGTGAAAACCCTCTCAACCATGCCATTTAAGCCCGATCTGGTATCCTTCTCTGTTCTCATTCGATTGTGCATTCGTGAGAGAGACCTACGCCACGGCCGAGAATTGCATCGGCTTTTGCTCTCTTCTGGACTTGAACTTGACACCGCTATTTGCAATTCTCTCATCACTATGTACTCAAAAGGAGGCGATTACGCCACGGCATATTCAATCTTCACCAAATTAGGTATAAGTTCTACTCCCTGTTGGTGTAATAGCTGCTGTAAGTTGGTGTTTGTGCTAGAAAATTTGTACCTTTTATTTAGATAGAAACATGACAAAAGTATCACCAAAATATTGCTTAAAACACATGATATTCAATTTAATAACAGCAGATTGACTAAAAGATAAGATATACTGGACCAGATATGCTGGTATTCCTACAGATTTCATTTGCACAGGATATAAGAAAATAAATGCTTTGAAATATGAACTATCTGGAAACTGTGTTTTCACCAGTTTGTTTTTTTATATTTAAATCAGGTGTCGATTGTAACCTGGTCTCTTGGGCTTCTATTATCAGCTCAGCTGCTGAAAATGGAAGGCAAAGAGATGCACTTAAATTATTCTGCAAAATGCTTGAGTCAGGCCTTGTACCAGAGGTCTATACCTTTTGTGCGGTTATAAAGGCATGTTCAAGTCATGAGTATTTCTGGTTAGGTTGGGTTGTTCTTGCATTTGTAATAAAGACTGGGTCATTGAGGGAAAACGGGGCTGTGGTTTCTTCTTTGATAGACATGTTTGCTGAAAATAATGATTTGAGATCTGCACGCAAGGTGTTTGACGCATCGTCTCATAGGAATGTGCTTCTATGGACTCAGTTAATAACTCGGTATGGCCAAAAGGGGTTTGCAAAAGAGGCAGTTGAATTATTTACAGAAATGTTGCTTGATGGTGAGTTTCAGCCCGACCGGTTTACATTAAGCAGTGCTCTATCGGCATGCACAGAGTTAGAATATATTAAATTGGGGAGACAATTGCATTCTTTTGCAATTAGAACTGGCCAAGTTGATACATCTGTGGGCTGCACCCTAGTTGACATGTATGCAAAATGTGAAAATGGGAATTTGAAGGATGCAAGTAAAGTGTTTGACACAATGCCTGTTCAAACCGTTATATCATGGACAGCTCTTATGTCAGGTTATGTGCAAAAAGGAGGAAACAAGGAAGCTCTGGACTTGTTTATTGAGATGATTTTGGAGGGAGGTGCGAAACCAAATTTTTTGACTTACTCTACCATCCTAAAAGCTTGTGCAAATATGTCGGACCTGGCTATAGGCCGGCAAATCCATGCCCATCTCGCAAAATGGGGCCTCTCCTCTGTTAGTGTTGTTGGCAATGCCTTGATCAACATGTACTCGAACTCTGGTTCCATGGAAGAGGCGCGTAAGGCTTTTGATCAACTTCATACCCAAAATATGGTCTCTTACAATGCGATACTAAATGACAATGTGACAAATGCCTGTAAAGAAGAAGCCCTTGGGAATGCACGTCAGTTCAAAAGTACGGTAAGGGGTGGAAATGCATTTACATTTGCTAGCTTGTTAAGTGGGGCTGCTCGTGTAGGTCTACTGAGTAAAGGTCAGAAATTGCATGCTCAGTTGCTTAAAGCAGGATATGAGTCTGATTTACCCATTTGCAACTCCCTTATTTCAATGTACTCAAGATGTGGGTATTTAGATGATGCATGCAGAGTGTTCGATGAAATGTCCTGCCGAAACTTTATATCATGGACTTCCATGATTACTGGCTATGCAAAACATGGTTATGCCGAGAGAGCACTTGAGCTGTTTGATGAAATGATTTCTATTGGTGTGAGACCAAATGAGGCTACATATACGGCTGTGCTGACAGCGTGTAGCCATGCAGGTCTAGTACACCAAGGAAAGGAGTATTTTAATTCCATGCAAAATGTGCACAAAATTGTACCCAGAATGGAGCATTATGCATGCATGGTTGATCTATTAAGTCGCTCAGGCCTTCTTGATGAGGCTATAAATTTTATTTATTCAATGCCTATTAAGGCTGATGTGTTGGTTTGGAGAACACTACTAGGTGCATGCAAGGTTCATGGAAATGTCGAGCTCGGTGAAGTTGCCGCTAAAAAAATATTGGAAATTGAGCCACAAGACTCGGCGGCACATGTTTTACTTTCAAATTTATATGCGAAGGCTGGCAAATGGGATGAGGTTGCTAAAATTAGGGTTGCAATGAAGGAAAGTAACGTGAATAAAGAAGCCGGGATAAGTTGGCTAGAAATAGAAAATGTTATACATGAGTTCCATGTGGGTGACACGTGTCATCCGCGTGCCAAGGAGGTGTATGAAAAATTGAATGATTTGATCAAAAAAATTAAGCAAATGGGATATGTACCTGATGTGAGTTGTGTGTTGCATGATATTGAAGATGAAGTGAAGGAACAGTTTTTGCTTCAACACAGTGAGAAAATAGCAGTTGCATTCGGGCTGATATCAGTTTCGGGTTCAAAACCAATAAGAGTGTTTAAGAACTTGCGAGTGTGTGCAGATTGTCATAGTGCTATCAAGTTTATTTCAAAAGCCACAAGACGGGACATAATCCTAAGGGACACTAATAGATTTCATAGATTTAGTAATGGCCGCTGTTCTTGTGATGAGTATTGGTGAAGTTACACTTTTAGTTGTAAATTATTGTTGCTTTGTCATGTTTCATGTATTCGCCAATTTTGTTAAGATTTTCTACAAAGGATTATCATTTGTTGTGTCTTGTAAGTACAAATCAAGGAGTAATGGAATAAATCTCAAGGGTTTTTATTAGTAATATGTTCATTCATGTTTTACACATTAGATATAAGATTTACTTGGTATATACATAGTGGTATGATGTCCCCATGTTTAATAATATTTATACCATATTCAAATCACAAAAATATAAACTGAAGTAAAAAAAAAAAACATGTTTAATTACAACACCCTTCAGAGCGGGACATAACATGCGTTGCTTGGTTGCTATTCGGTACAATAAGCTTCTTTATTTCGTACTTGAATACAGATCAGCTATGATGTTCTGAAAAAACCAAAAACAAGAATCAATAGTTGAAGAAATAGTTATAATATTAAACATAAAAATAAAAGCATTTAATTAATTATGCAAACCTGGTAATATTTGAGAAGTTGGGGCCGCCGTTTCTTAAAAGTCGGTGTCAACAAGTCGCGTTCCATGTCAAATGGCAGTGGATCAAGATGCACAGCTTTTATGTATTCAAATCCTTTCAACTGCTCTCTCAAAAAAATTACAGTCATTTATTGAAGAAAACAGGTAGCGCTCAGGAAACAAAAAAGAGCTAGCAAGAGCAGCAGCTCATACCTTGTTTGTTTTTGCAACCTTTGCTAATTCCTCGAGGATGTATTCTTTTGCTCTGGAATTTGCACAAATATCAGAGTAATCTCCCTTCTCTCCATTTTGTTGTGCCCATTTTTCAAGGGCTTCTTGATTTGGGTTCACCACTGCTACTAGATATGATTCGAAGCTGTTCCCGTATATCCATATCTAGGGAAATAATAATATTTACAACAACAAAAAGTATCACTGCTAAAGAAAATTTACCTCACACTGCTAAAGAAATTGTTAAAGAAAGCTTAAACCACAGTGGGTAAAAAGATGATTTTGAGATATGTACCATGTCTATAGTAGGGGCTAAACTGTAAATGCTCTCCAAGTTTTCCACTGCAACATACTCTCCCTGCGAAAGCTTAAAAATGTTTTTCTTCCTATCAATTATTTTTAAACATCCATCCGGCTGCCATTCGCCAATATCACCTACATATACAAACTCAAGAGATTATTGCAAATAATGGTTGCAAGCAAACATGGTATAGACCTAAACAGTCTCTTTTTACAGTTGACACAAAGATCTAATGGAATTTTGCAGCAATGTTATATTGTTGTACCTGTGTGAAACCAGCCATTGACCATGACTTCTTTTGTCAAATCCTCTCTTTTGTAGTACCCAGCGAACAGTGTTTTCCCTCTTATGCATATCTCTCCGCGTGGTACAATTGACAAGGCATCGTACCCCATCTCAGGTACCGACTCCAATCGCACATCAATATTTGGTACCGGTGGGCCCACTGTGCCGAGCATTGCCAGGTCATTTGGTTGGTTGACAAATGAGCCCCCGCAACTCTCAGTCAAGCCTGAATTTAACAAATTTAAAAATTAGGTACGACAGAACAATAATAGGGACCAAATTGGTACAAATAAAGTTTTGAGAGCAAAGAGGGAACTTTGAAATTTAATGAACAAACAAAATAGCTCTTACATCAGGTCATATGTGTAATTTATAATTGATAAATTGGTAAATGTTTTCATACCATAGCCTTGTAACACATGGCAGCACATCACAACACGCAAGAATGCCTCAACATGGGGTGCGAGAGGAGCGGCCCCACATAATAAAAGGTTCACTCTTCCTCCCATTGCTTCTTTAAACTGCAACAGATCGACAAAATAACGGAGTTAATCCATAAAATTATCTCTGATCGAACTATGAGAGAGAAAAAGTAGAAATTAAAATTAGTTTTTTCAACAGGTCACTAGATTGCCAACAAAGTATTCATATTTGTGTGTACCTTGCTAAATATAAGTTTGTCAAAATAGGGAGCTGCCTCTTCATGTTTGTATCCCTTTTTCATATTGCGCAGTTTGCTGATAAAATATGGTGACAAACATAAACAAAATTGTAATACTCTAATGAAAAAATTCGAAATCAACAGTGAACAACCTGATGTTGAATGGAGATCTGTTATATCAAGAAATAATTAAGAGTAAAAGCTCACTATTCAAAAGCAAAATTGAATAAGGTCTTCTTCAGGAAGCCACCGGATGAAATTTTTTCCTGCATGCCTATAATCGAATAAAGCTACAGATTTTAATTATTTAAAAACATCAAAATAAAAAAGTATCCATTAGAATTTTAGGTGAGGAGGACATCAGGGAACTAATTGCAGGGACTAGTGCAAAATTTCTTATAGAGGACCTCAAAAATAAATAATTCACCTGAATAAATACGATCCAGGACACGTGGAACTGCACAAAAGAATGTTGGTTTGAGCATCTTAATATCCTCAAATAATAACTTCACGTCCTGCAAATAAACAGTTCACCAAGAATAAAATTAGTCATGTTTATTTTTCATGCAACAAGAAGAAAAATGCTTCATCAAGTTAGATTAATTCCGATAAATTCTCATACCCCACGCCAAAATCCAATTGAGCCACCATTGTAAATGAACAGCTCCTCAAGAGCTCGATCAAAAATATGTGCCAAAGGTAGATACGACATGTATACATCACTTGCATACATCTGCATAAATAAGTGATTGTGCATGAATATTAATAAAAGATAATAAAGTAACCTTCCTCTTTCACATATTTGCTTTACATAGACTAAGCCCTAGTAGGGGCATAATTTAATTTCCATTTGGACGCAAAATAATTTTTGAGGAGAGTGTATTTTCTATAATAAATAGCCTAATGGTTGGGTGTTACATGCAAAGTTGCAAACAAATCTAATTGTGTTAGGAGTTAACTGTAGGAATGACACATCATGAATTGCCATAAAAGACCAAAAAAATATGTGCAATATGGAAAATTTGCCTTTTCATTGATGCATTCTAGATGCCGATCGACACCGCCAATGAGTGCAAGAATGCTCTCATTTGACATCATCACACCCTTGGGATCCCCTGTGGTCCCACTTGTGTACATTATTGTGCAAATATCTTCTTTTGTTTTAACGGGAAGATCAAACTGTTGGTTCTCCCCCTGAAATAGTAACAATATTGAGAAAAATTAAATATAATGAGAAAAATAATAAAATTTGCAATTGTGCACTGCACCTCTACTGGTAAAAGGAAAAATCTAAATTTACAAGTCTATATTTATTAATTACCAGGAGGAGGAACTCATCCCATGTATAAATGGACAAGCCATGCTTCTCAACCTCTTGCCTTTGTTCTGTTGAGACTTTTCCGAAACTGACAATTGCTGAAATTTTTTTTAAGAAATATATAAAGAATGAAAATTATTCTATGTGAAAGTGGCACACAAAAAACACATCATCATTTAAAATTTCAATTAGAGCATACTTTTTAGATAATGTATTGTGCTTGGAAGAGTCTTCAAAAGCTGAAAAATGATAAATGATTAGTAAAATGATCTTAAATAGTTTGTAAACTATGAGATTGTCAATGACCTCGACATTAGATGGTTAAGAATCTTGGATTCTATCAAAAAGGGAACGTATGGATATTACCATTGGCATCAAATTATTAGTGCAATAAGCATAACCATTTTATCAATTTAGACAAAAGTTTGTTTAGAGAAGATGAAAAAACCTCAGAAATCTTTTTCTCTTCTACAATGGCAATTTCGATCTCTGCGTGGCATATGATAAACTCAACAGCACCAGACCCTAGATACGAATAAAAGGAATGCAATTAGAATGTGCCAATTTCTTTTCATCCTCATAAATTAGCCAATCTTCAATCTTGTTGAGCAAACAATAATAACTAAGTTATCAATAGTAATGATGATGGCCTACCAAGGGTATCGTACAAGGGAACACAGTAAATCCCGTGAGCATTGCAAGCCTGAGTAATCACACAAATTATTATTATATATGTATATAATTTTATATCATGCATGCTATTTTACAGGTAAATTTCATGTAAGGTACCTCCATACTTATGATCCATTCAGGACAATTGGCACCATAGATGCCACAACGCCCTCCCTAGGAATATGAGAAGGAAAACATAGTAAGGAAAGTTGCTTAGCAGTAATTAACCTCTAGCAATTTTATATTGTGTGCAAATTTTATGAAATTTGCAAACAATTTAATTAAGAAATTCAAAAAGGGTCATAATTTATCTTCATGTGTAAAGGTGAACAACTACTGTCAGTTGGATAATTAAGAGAGTAGGATATTTTATTTAGTTCACATCTCACTTAAAATAAAACCCAGTTGATTATTACAAAGTGACAAAATAGATTGCATAACTAAAATAACCCCTTTCAATCCTGTTTCCCTAAAAGCATGTTATTTGAACAAAATAATAAACAAAAACTCAATTCATTAATGAAAAGGTAAAGAGCTTTGAAATTTCATGATAATGCAGGGTCTTTTTTGCTATTCCAAAACTCAAATTTTATTTAAAAAAAAAATGCACCTTTGAAACTCCACAGCCTCTCATAGAGGTTCCAACCTTGATCACAGTATCATATACCTCTTCATATGTTTGCCACACATACTCACCAGCCTATCAAAATAGAAAATTAGAAAGAAATGCAATAAAAGAAGTATTTATTTTGAAAAATTAAGATGAGAAATAGCGAAAGGAGGAGCTAGCTACCTTGCCATCGACGATCTGGCGACGACCAAGCATCCGATTTTTCGGATTCGTCTCCACTGATACACTGTAACCCAAATTTGGACAGGAGTTAAGTAAATCCCCATATTTCTCTCTCAGTAAAAAGGCTTCAGTAAAATCCGAAATAAACTTTGAAACGCAAATGAAATCCAAAATTTATCTCGTTCGCCATTTCGACGAGAACAGCTTGGGTCGGATGGGTTTAGGGACCGTCCGATTCATTTAAGATTCGTGCGCACGAATTTTAAAGCAGAAGCAAAAGCCGTGGGCACGAATCTTAAAGCCGGATAGTTATCGAACTGGGCATCAGACCCAAATTGGTTCCCATTTCGACAAGCTTTCAATTTTTGAGTGATTATTAACAGAATATTTGTGTTTAGATCCGGACCGTCTGATCATATCCGAGCCAATCCGGTCCGAGGTGAATGCACGGAGCATTTTAATATTCGTGCAGATTCTGATCGGACGGTCTAAATCTAAACAGAAATATTCTGTTACCTTTGGTGTCTTAGAGTTGTTATTTATTTCTTTGTTCTTGTTTTGAAGAGAGATATAATAGTTATTTTAATAATTTTAATATATTTTCTTGAAAATAATCAAATAAAGATAAAAGTTATAAAATTAATGGAGGGTTCAAATGTCTTCATTTTTTGCGCCTCCATCATGCCTCCATTTTTAAAAACTATAATAACTCAAAGTTTAAAATTTAAATGTCAAAATAAAACCGTTAGATGCGATCTATGTTATTTTCTCTCTGTGTTCATAAAAAATTATCACATTTCAATTTTGCTTTTATGTGAATTAATAAGTTGAAAAATCAACGTCTAGAAATTATCAACATTAGTATACATTTTTACAAACTCAAGATGGCAACAAAAAAAAAAAGTTGAAATGTCATAATTTTTTACACATGCATAGATAAAATAATGTAGTTCATATTCAACGGTTTTATTTTGAATTTTAAGTTTTAAATTTTGAGTTATTAAAGTTTTAAAGAATGAAGGCATGATAGAGACATAAAAAATGAAGGCATTTGAACCCTCCTCTTTTATAAATATGCTATTTGTTGAACAATCAATTTTCATACAATTTAAGTATTGTTTAATGATGTATCAACACGGTTATCTTCACACTATTAAAATGAAGCACTTGACATACGGTGAAATATATACAAAATATCATCTTATTTTATAGACATGAAATATGAATAATATTGATCATGGGTCATGGCAATAAGTTTAGTTCTAAATTTAAAATTTATTAGAATTTATCAATACAAAGGATTGTCAAGTAATATTTTCTTAATTTTAAATCAGATTTTCTTGGAATTGATTTAATAGGCGCTTGCTTTAGCTCTCATAATTCCTCACTTAACATGCTTTTTAATCTCAAAATTTTCTACAAGCAACTCCTATATATATATAGCCCTAAATCCAAATTTTATATATTCTTACTCCAAACAAAAAATTATATAAATTTCAATTCTATGTGCAAATTGGCCAGAAAGATCATATTCTAAACCAGAAAGAAATAAGTACCGAAATATATCCCAGCAGCATGCCAAGCCGGCTTTCGGAGAAGGGAACCCGTCCTTCGCAAACACGTTGCGGTATGCGGGGCCCACACTCAGCCGGCCATTGATGCCTTCCTCCTCCTTCTCTACCTCCACCAAGTGCTTCATGATCTCTTCACAAAAGCTGTAAGTCTATATAATTTTTCTATGCCTTTCTTTCACATGCAAGAATGCCTTCTAATTAACCTAATTAACAGCCTTTCTCATTATATATATAATGCACTCTCCCTTGTAAGGAGCCACATGATTTATAATCCACTTGTTCAAAAAAAAAAATTGTTTTTTTTTTTGCAGATGTAACCTTTGCATAATTTATTTATATTCTTCATCCAAACTAGTGTATGTTAGACAAAGTCACAAGTTAAGAGAATTAAGAAGCTATTTTTTATTTATTTTTTGCCTCCTTTTTAATGAAAACTTATGACACGTGGCGTGGTGAGGTAATGAGTAATGATTTATTTGGTGACCAAACTAACAAACCTGAAATGAAAACTGAAACAAAGTTTCATTTGTTGGCCAAACTATGACTTCAATCAGATACCATTTGGTGGCCAAACTATGACTCCAAACAATGATTGGAGAGAAATTGAATTACATCCTTTTCTCACGTAATTACTTCTTTTCAAATCAATTTAATACTCAATTGAACAAATAAATGCATTCAAATTGGGACATTCTCTCTTTTTCATGGGACTTGAATTTGTTCAAGTACCAATAATATGCCGGCATAATAATTGATGTTTTATTCAAAACCACCATAAATATTTTTTTAAAAGTAATTGATTATATTATAATAAAAAATAGCATAAAAAATTATTTGAGAAAATAGCTGATTATAAATGAAATTTTTTTTATTCAATTATGGTGATTTTATAACTTGAAATGAGGTTTTAATTGATTAAAAAAATCAATAGATAATACAACTTGCTCTAAATGTATTGCAGCATATATTTTCACCTTTAACAGCTTTCAAGCCTTTTTATTTATGTTGTTTTTTTTTCCTTTTTGTTCCATTTTACAGTAATATAATATGATTGCTGAAAGTGGAATATTATTGTTAGTCTTGCTACAAATTATACCGAAATTTTTATTTATACCACAACTTCAAAAAAATAAACCAAAAAATCACCGTTTTTGGAAATTTCGAAATTCACCATGGCCGCACCGGTGTTGTGCGGACCCATTTCAGGGAGACCGCACAATGCCGGTGCAGACCCTGAAATGGGTCCGCACAACACCGGTGCGGACCCTCTTCTTTTCATTTTTTTTATCAGAAATGTTTATTTATTTGATTAGGATTTTGTTTTTAAAGTTGTTTAATTGTTTTTGTTTCAAATGTCGTTTAATCTGAAATTTTTGTTCGTTTGTCTGATCAAATATAAAGAAGCATTACTAATAACTATAAAGAAGCCATATAAAGAAGCATACAATAGAACAATATAATGCTAATATTCTCACGAGTATATTACAAATATATCTAATAAACCGAAAATAAACAACGTTTTTACGAATACAATTAAAACTAGATAAATATTCAAATAAAAATTTCGGAAAATTATAACATGAGATGCTTTTTATTTATTAGTTGTAACTTGTAAGTATAGTATTACTGTTATTTGTGATTTCCATTTAGCTCAGGAGTACTGTTTTCTTTTTCCCTTGTAGCAATGGTAACCGTATGACCTGTATAATCTGAAAATAAGGTTTTAAATTGGGTTTCCATGCATTTGCAATGCGTGCGCCTTGTCCAAATAATAATAATAGAGTGAGGCTATGGTGCTATGCATAGTACGGATTGAGCCGTGCTACGGCTCAATATTTGAGTTTTCAAAATCCTAACGGTCGGTCCAAACCGTTCAACATGATTATAAAATGAATATGTACTTGCAAATCAAATTTTACATTTTTTCGAATTTTTTTACTACTTTTTTAGATAGGTAGAAAATCACTGTTTTTGAATGGTCTAGAATTTTCAGATCAAGTGATTTTCTACCTATCTAAAAAAATAGTAAAAAAATTTGAAAGAATGTAAAATTTGATTTGCAATTACATATTCATTTTATAATCATGTTGAACGGTTCGGATCGATCGTTAGAATTTTGAAAACTCAAATATTGAGCCATAGCACGGACCAAACCGTGCTATACATAGTACCGTAGCCTCACTCATAATAATAATAATAATAACAATAATAATAATCATAATAATCATAATCATAAAAGAAAACGAGTCTATCCAGTTTATCCCGAATTTTGTAATGATAGAAAATTATAAAAACTAATAATTAAAAATAAAATCAGTAGGAATAATTTTAAAAAAAAAATAAACAGTCGCCGATATTTTTATTAATACCTCAAAAAAAAAAAAAAAACAAATTATCAAATCTGCTCCCACCCCAAACTTATTTTTAAATCTACCACAACCGCCCGTCTGCTGGGCGGTCCACTTTTCCCACCTGACCGCCCAGCAGCTGGGTGGTCCTCTATAAAACCCCCTATAAAAGGGGTTTTTCTCTCTCCTGAGCAGCACAGTATTCATTCCCCCAATTTTCAGAACCGAAAGAGAGAAAGAGAGGCGATTTTGAACAGTAATTCCAGCACAGTAATTTCAGAACAGTAATTCCAGAACAGAAATATGTTGGTTGCACTGTATGTGGGCGGGAAGTTTACCCGGGGTGCGGAGGGAGCACAGTACACTAAGGAAGCAGCCTACGGCTTCGAGGTAAATGAAAATACCTCATTTGTTGAACTGAAGGGAATAGTGTATGAAAAGATCGGTGTGAACCCCAACCGGTGTGATATAGATTTAGCTACCCGGATTAACACAGTAAGTGGTGGTAGACCTTACTATACCAGATATCCAATAACAGATGAGTCGTTATGGAGGAGTGTTTACAACATTTTTGAGTCACAGGGGTAATGGTAATGGACTTATATTCCAGGAGAGTTCAGCGTGAACCCGGGGTTGGAACATCTAGGAAAAATAGAGGTTATGATCACTCGGGTTATGACAACCCGCGTCACTCGAGTTATGACAGCTCGAGTTATGAGCACTCGGGTTATGACAACTCGGGTCATGAGCACTCGAGGTATGACAATCCCCGCCACTCTAGTTATGACAACCCCCGCCACTATAGTTATGACAACCCCCGCCCCTCGAGGTATGACAACCCCCGCCACTCGAGTTATGAACCGCCCGTATCACCCGTTTATGAGAATTTTGTACCTGATTTTACCACCGATCTACCACCACCACCTCCTCCTGAAACCCTAATCCAACCCAGATTTCCATCTGTACCACCTCCTCCTGAAACCTCAATCCAACCCAGGAACCGGTAGTAGCCATGGAGAGACATCCGGTAGTGTTGCACAACCAGCTGCACCCAAACCCAGACGTCGTATTTTGAGTTTGTTCGACCGTCGTCGCTAATTACCAAGTTTTGTTAAATTATGTTATGAACTATTTTAGATGTATATTGTGAACTATTCTAATTGGTAGTTTGTGAACTATGCAATTTTTTATTTGCCTCGATTATTTTATATGCTTCATTTTTGTTATTTTTATTATTTAATTACATATACAAAAACTAACAACATAAAATATAAACAAACAAAAAACTAATGAAATAAAGTCTACGACATAAATTCCTAAAAATTCTACAACATAAATTCCTAAGAAAACTACTTCTTACAATGAGCCTTGAAAGTGCATGGAACAAAGTCTTCATCAGAGTTTGCTTGATCTGGATCAGTCACAGCAGACGAAGTGGTAGCCTTACCAGTACAAGGAACAAAGTCGTCGTCCGATGCTAGAGGCTCTGGATCAATTTTCTTCTTTTTCAAACCAAAGCCGTAGGGGTTTTCCACAAAGTCATCGTCTGAAATTTCATACCGACCATGTCGTCTACTTCATTTCTCCATCTTACATGTCTCACAATTAAGAAAATCATGACATACTTGACACTTGTACTTTTTTCCCTCGTTTTTACCTCGATCACTAATAGACACTCCTCTCGCTACGCCACAATCTCGGTTACTCGCTTTCTTACCTCGTTTATTACTGTCCATACCTCTACTAGCCTCAAAATCGCCTCAAAATTTTTTCTCTTTCGGTTCTGAAAATTGGGGGAATGAATACTGTGCTGCTCAGGAGAGAGAAAAACTCCTTTTATAGGGGTTTTATAGAGGACCGCCCAGCTGCTGGGCGGTCAGGTGGGGTAAGTGGACCGTCCAGCAGACGGGCGGTTGGGGTAGATTTAAAAATAAATTTGGAGTGGGGACAGATTTGATAATTTGTTTTTTTTTTTCGAGTATTAATAAAAAATATCGGAAACAGTCGTAGGCTATGGTGTTCCTTAGAAACGCCATACAAATATCCGTCTATGGAGAAAACGAATAAATTAATTAATTGTCTGTTAGCAAATTTTGTAGTTATGATATTTTGATTATAAACTTAACGAATTAAGTAATGATTTTTTTTCGTTGATCTTTAGCAAATTTTCGTTGATCTTTAGTTTATAAAATTACATTAGTAATAATTTTTAATTTTAATTGCTTGTTAATTTTGCATGGCATATCAAAACACGACTTACTAAACTATACCATGTCGTTAAACGTGTTGTATTCATCTCTGATACTATACAGCATGGCACATCTATAGATTTTAACGTATTGGTATGGCACGTGTTTCAAACGTGTCGTGTTATGTTCTAAACATGTGGAAACACGACACACGTTCAAAGCACGACACATCATGTCGAAACACGACACACATGACGTGTATCGTGTTTCGAACGTGTCGTGCGGTGTTCTGGACACACCAAAAATAGCATCCGTTCGGAGCACGACACAACACGTGTGTCATGTTCTGAACATGCCGAAACACATCACACGTTTGAAGCACATCAAGACACATATTCTAGATGTGTCATGCTGTGCTTCGAACATGTGACGTGTTTCAGCGTGTCCGGAACACGGCACGACAAGTCTCAAACACAGTACACGTCATGTGTGTTGTGTTTAGACGTGTCAGGAACACATGTCATGTTTTGACGTGTCATATTGTGTCATATTTCGAACGTGTTTAACGACACAACACAATTTAGTAAATCATGTTTTGACGTGCCGTGCAAAATTAACAAGCAATTAAATTAAAAAATATTACTAATTTAATTTAAGTAACTAAAAGCTAAATATTTATTTGCTAAAAATCAACATATCGTTAAAAAAAATTAAATTAATTCACTAAAGTTTATAATCACCATATCATTACTACAAAATTGTTAACAGATAATTAATTGATTTCTTTTTCTCCGTATGGCACTTAGTATCTACATCCCTGGTATTATTAGAGTTTCTAATTTGATGTGGCAGTTTCTAATTCAGTTTCAGGGATGTGAGAGAGTTTCTTATTTAGAAACTATGCATGAAAGTTTCTTATTAAGAAACTGTTTATAAACTCTATGCTGGCCAAATGATTGGCTCAAATTATTTCTTCTTTTTAATTTATTGCTGACGTGGCTTAATAGAAACTCTAAAAATAATTTCAGAAATGTAGAGTTTAGAAACTTTTGAGACCTTAATTTCTAAAAAGTAGTTAACAGTTATTTAGAAACTCATTTGAGTTGCTGGGATGTAGATGCTCTTAGACGCCATAGCCTACGGCTGTTTTCTTATTTTTAAAAAATTATTCATACTAATCTCATTTTTAATTATTAGTTGAGTAGAACTAAGATGTTCTTAAGCTCACCAAATCCCTTTGTAAACTTAACTCAAAAATCTATTGAATTAGCTTCAAACGACGCATCCAAACAGTTGAAACCAATCTACTTCACAAGTGATGAGTTTACAGTTAAATTTATATATTTTCAAACTAATTTAGTATAAAGTCAAGCGGAAAAAAATAGTTTATAAGCTATAAAAAAAGTAGTTTGTATGATTTCCTTTTAATAAAAAATTCGGCAGTTTTATCTCCCTTCAAAGCCTGAAATTTTTTTAGTTACCGCAGTAAAAAATAGAAATTAAATGATTACCACCCGGCTCAAGCTATCTTCAATCCTATCATCCACGCGGATCCAGTTCACGCACCAAATTGAATTGGTGCGCGGACTGGGTTGGCACACCAAAATTAGTGCAAAATTAGTACTTAAACGGGGTGAAACACACTAAGAGCAGTAAAAATTTCGGAACAGTTGGTGTTCTAACTTAGTTAGAGCACCAGTTGGTGCGCCAACTCATTTTGGTACGCGAACTGAATCCGCGTGGGTAGTAGGATTTAAAAAATCTCAGCAAGAGTGATATTCATTTAATTTTAATTTTATGCTGTAGTAACTTTAAAAATTTTGGCTTCAAAGCTGTACTTGTATCCAGTGTTGTAAAATACGGTTCATACGACCGCATATGCGGTTGCTAACCGCATGAAAAATGAATATGCGGACCACATATGTGGTCCACACTGAAACCGCACTAAAAAATATTAAAACCCGTTACCAGATTCTAAAATATCCGAATTCTAACAATTTTATTAATAAAAAATTGGATCCGATATCTAATATAAATAAACCGGAACCGTTTGAATTCCAATGACTCGTCCGGATGGAGACATCCAGTTAAGTGAGTTGTGAAAGAAACCCCCCAGCATCTTTTATAGAGTCTCAAGTGTCTTCTTATTTTTAATTTGGTGATGTGGAACTAAAGAATAATATCAAGTCCGGACACCTCTGTGCTGTCACTGGCTCGCTGCATCAGTACAAAACTACAAACCGACAAACTCACTTTATTTTATTAAATGAGGTGCTCGCGTAGCTCAAATACAAATGATAATGGGCCAGCATGTGAGATTTTGGGCCGAAGTTTTGCTTTGAGATTCGGACTCATACATTTGCATTAATTAAAAGTAAAAGCCCTTTGTCAAGTTCGGCTTATCTTATTCTTTGATTTTGCCGCATGTTTTCTTTCTTTTATTATATTGTGAGTTATTATATCTTATTTGTTTGATCATTTATTTTAAAATCCGCATAAAAATCCGCATATGCGGCCGTATACCGTATATGCGGTATGCGGTAGCCTTCTGCATACCGCATGAAAACCGCATTTTATAACCTTGCTTGTATCATCCGCATCAACTTAAATTTTGAATTACTACAGACTAAATTAGATTCGTCTGATTCGCATTGGCACGATGTTAAAGAGATCTGTAAATTTTTCTATAAATTAGAATTTTTTACTATTTTTTTAGATAGGTAGAAAATCACTGTTTTTTTGTGGTTCATAATTTTCAGATCAAGTGATTTTCTATCTATCTTAAAATATAGTTAAAAAGTTAAAAAAAACATAAAATTTAGTCTGTAAGTACATATTCATGTGGGAATCACGTTGAACGGTTTAGATTGACCATTAAAATTTTCAAAATAAAAATATGGCTTCGTAGTACGGACTAATCCGTGCTATGCATAGTACCATAGACTCACTCAATGTGTAAACAACAAATGTGAACAGAACTTTGAGTGAGGCTATGGTGCTATGCATAACACGGATGGGGTCCGTGCTACGGCTCAAAATTTGACTTTTCAAAATTCTAACGGTCGATCAAACCGTTCAATATGATAACCATATGAATATGTACTTGCAAACTAAATTGTATATTTTTTCGAATTTTTTTACTATTTTTTTAGATAGGTAGAATTTTGATGGTCCAGAATTTTCAGAAAACACTGATTTTTCTACCTATCTAAAAAAATAGTAAAAAAATTCGAAAAAATATAAAATTTAGTTTGCAAGTACATATTCATATGGTTATCACATTGAACAGTTGGATCGACCGTTAGGATTTTAAAAAGTCAAATTTTGAGCCATAGCACGGACCCCATCCGTGCTATGCATAGCACCATAGGCTTACTCCAGAACTTTTAAACGATAACCATTGATCTTTGAACGGACGATTGATATCCATACGAACCATGGGATGGTACAGAGTGGTCAAACCAATAGCCATATATTCGGTTTTCTCTCCAGTGTAACTGAACTAAACACCTCCAGTTTTGATTGAAAATTCAGATTGTTTTTTTTTGTCAACCTGTAAATGGTAAAAGATAAAGAATATCATTCTTTAAACAGCATTAAAATATTAGAGCTTATTTTATGACAATTTTCCCATATGAAACCTTTGATAGTAATGATAAGAAATTTTTATACGTACTTAGAGAGAAGAGAGATCAAATATGTTATTTATTAATCTCATCAAATATAATTATTTGATAGTGTAAAATTAGTGATTCGGTCAATAAAATAAAAAAAATAAAAATGTTATATGTGTCTGTTTAAATTTCAAAGTAAAAGTATTTATCTTATCTTTGTTTGACAAATAATATTTTTAAAATTTTTTTACCAATAATATTATGATAATGTTCACATATAAATTACATTAGCCGATTTAAATCAGAACTATTGATTCTGATCCATAAACAAATTAACTTTCTGTGGCATCAACTTTTATGTATACGCAAAGCTTCTAAGGATCGGAACCGTTGAATCCGATCTTTCTATATATGTTGGAATCAACGTACTCTTTCTATTTCTGTCCATCTTATTTTAATATTTTCTATGAATAAAAATTCTCATAGAGATCTGTAAATTATATCAACCATTAGATTCGGTAATCGAACAGTTCTGATTCTATATTAGTTTCCTCCTTTTTTCTATATTGTGGGTCCCGTTTAAATTAATTCTCGGAAAGTATTCGTTATATTTGTTTTGTTCCATTTGTTGTGTAGTCCAGCGTGTAATAAGCGATTTTCAGTAGTAATTCTATTCGCTTCATTTGTGAACATGCATGTACTGTCTTACTATAGTATTTTCCGATGAGCCTATTACTTTAAGAATGAACTTAGCTCTAAGTTTTTGTCATCCATCTGATTTTGATCGGATGGTAAAAAAAGTTCTCTTTTTAAAGATTGATAATGTGTCTTTCTCTTCTTATAATTGTAAGGATTTATATACAAAAAATGTGACTTAAGATTTTTAAAGTGAATCATACATATTGTTTGAATTTTGAAATTTTTAAAGTGAATCATATTAGTATTTTCTTCTCAAAATATAAACATCAAGTGAAAATAAATCCATTAAAAAAAATTACATTATTTAGTTCTTAAGGACACTCCAAAATACGCTTGCTACACACTAGTCAACACAGATGAAAGGTACATATCTAAATGTGACAGCCTAATTAAATAAATGCAACATCACTAGAATTATTTCTCACTAATTCTTTCTTCACTGCAACTCCTAATATGCTCCAGCAGCTTCACTATTATTATTATTTTTTCAGATATCTACGCATTATAAGCGAGGAATGCACTGCACCATGAAAATTAAATATCAGATCAAGGAAACAAATTAAATAAACAATAAATATTTTGAATTTTGATAGGTTTCTTCCACATTTATTAATTCATCATGTTAGGCCTATATATTAATACAAAGTTCATAATGGCCCTTAATAACCTACATAAGCCCAATAACAATTAATTTTAACCCAAACTAATAAATTTGTATATATATATTTTCTTTTTCTTTTTTGAAAATGGACATGTACTCCTAAAACAAAGCTTACCTGTTGCAATCCATGCTAGGCGTGATGGTAACATTAACCGCAATGCCGCATAGGCGCGGGAGGAGAGCGGCACGTGTGAAATCGACAGTCGGGAAATGGTTGGCAACTCCCTTGAGACAGTTGCAAACGGTCAATTTATCGGCCTGGGTCACAGCTGTCCGGTTCAGCACTGTCATCCCACCACAACATAGACGGTATGGCATTGTGGTCCGTCCGGCAAGGTATGATGCACATGGCGTGATCATTCGAGCCACCTCATTGCACGGCATTGATGCCGCACAAACCGTGTAGGTATAAACACATGATAGTGCAACAGTCAGAATTAGTACAAGGGTTGTTAGGCTTCTTGCCATTAGGAGACTGTTAGTAAAAGAGGTATATGTTTAAAGTAACTTGAGCTTGGGCTTTTGTGTGTGTGTGATTATATATATATATATATATATATATAGCTAGGAGAAATCTGTTTGGATTTCATTTTCAGTATTTACTTATTTATAATTTTTTTAAGGGGGGTTGGTCATGATGAGAGCATGAACCTTCATAGGTGCCACAAGTGCTTTGGATGGGTAGTTAGGCCTGGATGAGGGTGTGACTATGATCTAAGGAAATTTTGGTATCTGTAAATTATTTAGGCCTCAATTTTTGAGAGATTTATTGGACCCATGTCCAGTTGTAACCAGTTCATAATTTCAAGAATTATAATTTTCCACAATCCCTCTGAAGTTGTATGCATCCTTCAGTAAACTGGTGAAATTGTTACTTGAATTAACAATTGCACAAACTTCAAGCAACATGAGCATCATTTATTAAGGTTGTGTTTTGCAAGAAGCAAAAGTCCTTGAAAGGAACTTTGTAATTGAAAAGCAATCTCTCTGTTAATTTTATCCTTTTTCATCAACTTTGTTTATAATTGGAATCCTAACATAACATTGCACTCAATTCTTTACAATAATAATTGTTCTTAATTGCTTTAGCATTTCCATAGCACTCAAATAAAAGTAACAAAGGAAATACCAGAAGGCTTTCTTGACTTCTTCATTTGTGGGGTTATAACTTTAATGAATTAAAAAAATGCATGACAAAAAAACCATCATAATCGTTAGAGAAACAACAATGAAAGTCAATTAAAGTAGTCTAACAACAAATTGGAGCCATTAATTGCTGAAAATTTGGTGCTAATTAGGTGACTATTCATTAAGAATTAATTCTTGTATCATTGATACTGTCCAGTGCGGTACTGGCACGTTGTACCAGATATAACAATACCACTTGTGGTACTGTTCAGTATGATACTGGTACACTGTACCAGATGACACAATATTGCTGGTATCCACCCATTTTTACATTTTTACTGAAATAAAATATCTTTACAACTCAATCAAAGCAAATTTTTTAAAAAGAAACGCAGCAAGTCAAGAAGCTTAGTTCTTTATTATTTCCAGTTTTCCACCAATCTTTACAATTTTACCAGAAGAAAAATTAGAAAACTTCACATTAACACTTCCGATAAGCAAAACACACAAAACCTTACCATGAAACCAAACTGACTCAAGAAACCAATTTATAAAGTTCGATCTTTATGAAACACACAGATTATAAGAATTCTGGTGTCTTTTTTAGATAAGCCTTCTTTCTGGCTCTATGCTATTCATTAAAGATCTAAAGAGAGCTCCTTTGAAATTTTTTTGCATCTGAAGAGTAACTAAAAGTAATCAATTATCCAGCAAATCACATCCAAATAAAAAAGCAGAGATTTATAGGTAGGCAAACAACAACAATAAATAAAAGAAATCACATCCAAATATAGAAGCAGAGATTGAAACTTTGATTACTGACATTATTCCATCCACCTATTTACAATTTTATAAGAAAAAAGGGAAAATCTTTACAGACTCAAAAACTCGGTAATAATCAGACTCAACAACTGTCTCTGAAAACCCAACGCCTGACAAGCAATACCCAAGACCGCAATGAATAAACCTAAATCCTAACTCTGAATCCCAGAAAGCCAAGAACTAACTCGAACAAAAGACCCTGAATCCCTGACCTGAGCATTGAATTCAAGAAAACCAAGAAACTGACACGAACGACCGAATTATGAACCCAGAACCAGGACTCTGCACCGAAATGCGATAGCGATAACCTACAGGTAGTCCATGTACCAGACTCTAACCCAAATGCCATAGCAATAGCTAAACTGCCACACCGGAACCCAGACAGGATAACCCCAGTATGGCATGACTGGTTTAGACTCGCAGTACCTCATCGCAGTACCATAGCTATTCCTACACAGATATTTGTTAAATATCCGTGTAGCTCTCTAATAAATTATACACGGCCTTTTTTCCAAACAATTCTACACTGATTCTTTAATAAATATCAGTGTATGATTCCAGCAGTTTTTTCGGGCTCTCAGAAAAACCTTTATGGTACACGGTTTTCATATAAAATTGGCAAAACCGTGTACAATGTGCAGTATAGAATTACTATTTTGTAGTAGTGAATTTCCACTGGATTATCCAACAGAAATGTTGTTTTTGGAAATTTGATTAAAACCATGTCATTTTCTTTAATTTAATTAATTTTAATATTATTATTAAAAAATTCGGAGCTAGGTCAATGTCTGTAACAATATAATACAATATAGGTTTTCTACCCTGCTGTTTGGATCCGAAAATAATTAGGTGTACTTCATGACAAATTAAAAAAAATGCTAGGTCAATATATGTAACACTATAATATAATCTCTTGTATATTGTTTGGATCTGAGAAATTAGGGGCACTTCATGAAAAAATTAAGTGGAAAAATAGAAACAAAAGAGACGACCGGCTGGTAGTTCATATATATATATATATATATATATATATATATATATATATATATAGAGATTGGCTAATGTCATAACGTTATAACTTCGGCCGAAGTTATAACGAGTCGTTTATTAGTTTTTAAAATTCAAACAACCGATCCGAACCGTTCAACTTTTTCTAAATATTGAAATGTGCTTGGAGACCAAATTTTACATTTTTTGGAATTTTTTTACTATTTATTAAGCCACTTTGAAAATCGCAAATCTGCTGTGAATAGTAAAAAACAGTAAAATTTTCTGGACCACCAGATCAGTATTTTCATAGTGGCTTAATAAATAGCAAAAAAATTCCAAAAAATATAAAATTTGGTCTCCAAGCACATTTCAATATAGAGAACATGTTGAACGGTTCGGATCGGTTGTTTGGATTTTGAAATTGCAAAAAGTGACCCGTTATAACTTCGGCCGAAGTTATAATGTTATGACATTAGCCTATCTCTATATATATATATATATATATGAGGAGGGTTCCAATGCACCATTATTTGGTGCACCTAACGTGCACCCAAACCTCATATGGTGCATTTTCAAAGTTCAAATAGTCGATTCGAACCTTCCAACGTGTTCTTCATATTAAAATATGCTTGGAGACCAAATTTTACATTTTTTGGAAATTTTTTACTATTTTTTCAGAATTTTTGAAAATCAAATTTTTTACTATTCATCAAATTATTGTTTAGTACTTTCAAAAATTCTGAAAAAATAGTAAAAAATTTCCAAAAAATGTAAAATTTGGTCTCCAAGCATATTTTAATATGAAGAACACGTTGGAAGGTTCGAATCGACTATTTGAACTTTGAAAATGCACCATATGAGGTTTGGGTGCACGTTAGGTGCACCAAATAATGGTGCATTGGAACCCTTCTCTATATATATATATATATATATATATATATATATATATATATATATATAGTATGGCTAAATTGCTGCCGGCAGCATTCTGGCCAGGTGCTGCCGGGGGCAATTCGGTCATTTCCGGTGTTCAAACAACAAATTTTTTTATACAGATATGTTCTAAATATTAAAATCTACTTGGAGACCAAATTTTACATTTTTTGGAATTTTTTAGCTATTTATTAGGCCACTTTGAAATTGGCTGATCCGGGTGAACAGTGCACCAAAATTCTGGACCATGTGATCTGGAATTTTCAAAGTGGCTTAATAAATAGTAAAAAAATTCCAAAAAATGTAAAATTTGGTCTCCAAGTAGATTTAAATATTTAGAACACGTTGAACGGTTCGGATTTGTTGTTTGAACACCGGAAATGACCGAATTGCCCCCGGCAGCACCTGGCCAGAATGCTGCCGGCAGCAATTTAGCCATACTCTATATATATATATATATATATATATATATATATATATATTTAATATCTATTATCTCATCAAGAAATGACAACAAATACTATCATTTATTATGTCAAAAATATGTTGTTTTTGCTCGTAACTATCAAGGAATCGTATTATATTGTGATGTATTTGAACCCTTTTGTAAGGTATGAAGTAAAAGGATTGAATCAAATTATATTTGTTTCGAGATCTACTATTTTAGTGGTACGTGGCAGTTTCATTCATTTAAATCTGCATATATTGTTTTATTGTACAGTTAATTATTCGCCTTAATGTGCTGGCACATATTTAAATCCTGAAATAATTTTCAACGCATTATTGAATGCAGTGTTTTAATATTCGGTTCTTATGCAGTATTTTCCAAGGTATTATTGAATGCAGTGTTTTTTATTGAAATCCATTGTAAAGCAAGAAGGTCCGTGTCCAAAAATGAGCTCCAACATTCTTACATGGTTAATTAAATCATAACCGTGTCTAAATGTGATATAATATTTATACACGGTTCCTTATGAAAAAACCGTGTACAAAGGAAACAATTGTATACGGTTCTATATTAGTTAACCATGTATGAATTAGTTCCAAAAATGGTACTCGGTTTCTTTATACTAACCGTGTGTGAATGCTCGCAGGATTTTTCGAAAAAATTCAGCCATGTAATCATACACGGTTTCATTATACCATCCATATATGAATGTTTTGCTGGATTTTTTTGGAAACAAGTCCAGCTTGTAATGATACACAATTTTATTGTATGATCCATGTGTGATGAAATGAACACAAAAATTTTCTTGTCGTCGATCTGTGCCTTCCTGTTGTAATGCATTTATATCATTTCTAAAGAATCTCTGCCCTGTACATGTATTTCTCTGAGACATGTCTTCTAAATAGGCGAGGCTAGCGCGAGGGGTAAGGCAAGGGAGGCGACACCTTCACCAAGAAGGCGATCTGAGATAATCTTACACCATACATGAAAAAAAAAATGCAAAAACCCAATTTTCTTATTCATAAATTTTTTTGTGTACAAATTATAATTGTCTAAAATAACAAGCTTAATTTAAAACACACCTGTTTAAAATTAGAAGAACTACCAGTTTTCTAAAGTAAATTAACTCGATAATTAATGTTGTTTTAGATAATTAGAAGACTGACAGATCAACTAGAGCACTATCACATCACGAAAATTAATTTTAAAAATGTAGAGAGTACATGGTTATAAATACCCCTCTCACCCTCTCTCAGTTCTCTCATCAGATAGAAAAACTTTAAACCTAGATTCTCTTCTCCTTGCACCAACAGTCATATATAGCCATGACCAAATCCACGTTCAACATCGCTCCTGTTTCTGCACTCCAGAAAAATGAACTTTACTTCCACATGTACTTGCACCACACCCCTCTGGGATCAAACCGTAACCAATCAGGTATAGTGAACCCAAATCTTCCTAATTCATTTGGTTGGACTGTCGTTAATGATTGGCCCTTGTACGATGCACTCGGCCCCAACGCGAAGGTCATTGCGCGTGCACAGGGCCTGCATATTCAGACTGGAATGAGCTCACAAAAATATCAAAATTATTTGAGCATTGTGTTCGAGGATGCCAGGTATATATGTACTTACGTTAGAAACTTAGAGATGATATGAATTGCATGAATTAATTTTCTATTTTCAACTTTTATGGTGCCTTGATGAATGGGATATTGTCAGGTACATACATACCGCATGATTTGAATTCTGACGCACAAGTAGTGTAACTTGCTAACCTATGTATGCATGACATATCAAACAGGTTCAAGGGGTCGACGCTTCAGGTGATGGGGCCTGTTGTAGAAGGAGGTGAGTGGGCAATTGTCGGAGGGACCGGAGAGTTCCCTATGGCACGAGGCGTCATATACAAGAAATTTCATGAACAAAAAAAGGATGGGAATATTATGGAGCTTGATATCCATGCGTTCTACTCAGCGGTGCGACCTTGGAGTCTCGGGGTGTGATGTTTGATCATCACCAAAATTCCTTCTGAGATTGTTTCGTTATGTCAAACGGGTGTCGAATTTTTGTTTCCAATACTACTACTTCCCATATTGTTGTTTGTGATCTTTTGTTTGCTTTAATTTATTTTTATTTCTTGTCCGTTTTTATGATCTCAGTATCCTATGATTGTTTTTATTTAATTATGTGGCCTATGTTATTATTGTACACCAATCTCATTTACAGAATTAATGAAAATGCATGAGTAATTTTTGATGAAAAAAAAAAATTCAGATTGCTATTTATAAAAAATTCAGGTCGGCTTAAAAAACACTTTCTCAAATCTAGAGCCCATTGAATTAATTGCGGTCTTGATTTAAAAAAATTAGAAAACTTTACGTGTATGTGCCATCATGCAAGATTCCTTGAGATTAAATGTCCTCACATCTTACGGCATGTTTAAATCACAAATTCACAATGCATGGGGAGTTCATTACACTAATTCACAAATGGTAGAATGAGATTTCTTTACATAGTAATAATTTTGGTTTTAGTGGGAATGCTAAATTTAAATATCTTAGAAAAAAGATTAGGGGTTGGTTAAAAAGTCATTATGGAGCTAAGAAAAAACTACAGAAGAAAGCTCTGGAGATTCTTAAATCTTTGGAACACATCCAAGAGTTTAGGAACCTCTCTGTAGCTAAACTTGAACAATTTAATATGCATAAAAAATAATAGATATATATTTAGAAGAAGAAATATATTGGAAAACGAGATCTAAACAAAAGTGGTTAGTAGAAGGGGATTTGAATATTAAATATTTTCATAAAATATATTGGGCATCCCTGGCATCAAATGTTGGGCATTACTACGATCTAGTTTGCTAAAGATCCAGATAATAATAGAAATTACATTGTATATTACTACTATCATTTATTGGGCATCTTTGGCATCAAACACCTGAAATCATTTTAAAACGTTCAATTTAATTCGTTCAAAGCTCAACACCAGCTAGCATGTTCTCATGTAGGACTTCTTGGAACAACCCCAATCTACCATGCTCCACATGCATGATATGTGATATTGCTTTAAAATTACGGAAAGAAAAAATTAACAAAGTCAGCAATTCCTGCTTATTTTGTATAAAAAAAAAAAAAATTAGCCCATAAATACTATCCAAAGAGAATCGGTCTTCTCCAGGGACATCATTTTGTTTTGGTAGACGGGATGCATTTATTGTTTATGCACTTAATACTATAACAGAAAAATTATTGGTAAAGAGGTCCACAGGTGTAAGTATTGGGTCGGACAAATTGCTGATGAAGTCACGATTTCTATCCATTGAGTAGGACTGTGTGCGAAAAATACTCTTTTATTAAAACTTACCAGCGAATAATTGAGTGAAACTGAATATTGGATTGAAAACCCTAAGAGAGAGAGTGAATGAGGAGGAGAGAAATAAAGAGGGAGAAGAGAACGACGAGTTGAGAGTTATTTGATTAGACGCGGAGGTGCTGAGAATTAAAGACATGGCAAAATTCGAAGAGGCGCGAAAAACTAAAAACCCTAAGTACTACTCATACACGGTTAAAAACCAAGAACCGTGTAGAATGAATATTAATCAAACACGGTTTGTATAAACAACCATGTATAATATACAAAATAGGCGCGAATTGACGGAAACCCTAATTCACAATATTTATACACGGTTGTTTTGACAGAATAGTGTATGTATGTATTTATTAAAAATAAATAATGAAATCAAATGCACATATACGAATTTTACACATATTGAATCAAATAATATATGAGGTGATTAATAGTGATAAATTGGCTACTTTGATTTTGGGAAAGTCAAAGAAAGTATAGTCTCATGAAAAGTAAGGGGGCGCACTTCTATCTGTGCTGTCCAATTGGACCTGTAGGCATACTTTATCAAATATTTATAATATATGCATCAAATATGATAATGGGTAAATTTAAATGTCATGTGATACTCTTATGATACATACTAGAGGTAGATGAATTTTAATTAATTGGTCTGTTATTGTATTAAGTGCATCAACAATAAATGCATCCCGTCTACCAAAACAAAATGATCTCCCTGGAGAAGAACGATTCTCTTTGGATAGTATTTATGGGCTAATTTATTTTTTTTTTATACAAAATAAGCAGGAATTGCTGACTTTGTTAAATTTTTCTTTCCGTAATTTTAAAGCATCACATATCATGTGGAGCTTGGTAGATCGGGGTTGTTCCAAGAAGGCCTACATGAGAACATGCTAGCTGGTGTTGAGCTTTGAACGAATTAAATTGAACGTTTTAAAATGCGGTGCATTTGACTTCATCGGCCAATGCGGTCATTCAATAATGCGTTGAAAATGATTTCAGGATTTTTATAATTGCCAGCACATTAAGGCGAATAATCAAATGTACAATTTAATGAAGTAGATCTATTAATTCTAAATGGTTTCTCCAATAGCAAATTTTCTGTAGGTGTGAATCAATTCATCTTGAGTCCAGAAATCTTTATCTAAGTTTGCATATTTGATGCCAGGGATGCGCAATATTTGATCGTAGTAATATATAATGTGATTTTTAATTATTACTATCTGGATCTTAAGCAAACTAGATCATAGTAATGCCCAATATTTTATGCCAGGGATGCCCAATATATCCTATTAAAATATTTACTATTCAAATCACCGACTCACATGCTGAATTTTGCTCAAAGCTTACAAATAAATGAGTTGGCATTGACATAATAAATGATAGTATCATATTTTTGAAATAATAAATAATAGTATTTGTTGTCATTTCTTCATGAGATAATAGATATTTCATAAATCAACTGCCGTCCGGTGTCTCTTTTCCTTCAATTTTTCCACTTAATTTTTTCATGAAGTGGCCCTGTACAATATTTAAGAGATTATATTATAGTGTTACATATATTGACCTAGCAATTTTTTCGTTTGTCATGGAGTACATCTAATATGTGCGATATCAAAATCATTATTTACTATTCTGAGCTCTTTTTCTGAGCCCTTTCTCCTGTGCCCTTTCTCCGAGCATTTTCTCCTCCCCACCACTTCTCCGCCACTGTCCCCGCCATACTCCCCACCCTACTACGCCACTGGCCAAAACCTCTTCTTCGCCACTACTTCGCCCCAATTACGACCTACCCCTCACCCCTATTTCGCCCAAATTGCGCCCTACTCCGCACCCATACTCGCCAATGCTCAGCCTGACCTGAGCCACTACTCCGCCACTGTCCTGCCCGACTTGAACCACTACTCCGTCTGCTCCCTGCTCTCACTCCGTACCCCCTCTCTTAAACCAAAAAACCACTATCACCAACAGACAACAATGGAATTTTCTACTGACAGCTAGAAATCCCTCCCCTTCCCTCTACCGCACCATGTCTTGGCAATTTTCTCACTGACAGCCAAAAATGGAACCAAACTATCATTTGCAACACCAAATCAACACCCAATATTGCTTCCTCTCTACACTGGATGGCCATGATAGGATAGTGGAAGATCTCAATTCATCTGTTCTCCTCTATTCTACCTTACCAGTTCCCTCCCTCAACTCAGGCCAGGTCAGGCGGGTGCTATTGGAAAGATATGGTGGCAACTCTGCCAACTGGCGAATTAGGAAGGTACCCAGAGGCTACCTGGTCTATCTCCCCGACTGGCTATACCAGGATGAACTTCATCTGGACTCACACTACTGGGAGCGCCACTGTTTTATCCCACACCCGTGGCAGGTGCTAACCGGCTTTATCCCGCTGCCGACCATGCAAATGGTGCATATCACAATCCTGGACTTCCCAATTGATTTTCTGGCATATGTATTACATCAGACAGGCCATGGTATCTATGGGAGTAGTGACTGGTATTCGTGGTGATACTGTGAACGGTGAAGATTCTACTGCAGTGAGGCTTTGGTTGGACACCCCGGATATTAACCTCATTCCAAATTGGCTAGTAGTTCACCACCAGGGACATCACACCACCTGCCAACTAATACTGGAGGATCGCCCCACCTCGTTTAACCAGCAACCACCTCCACCTCCGGAGAATCTGGATGACCTGCAAGACCGGACAACTGAGCAACCACTCCATTTCGACTCCTCATTCATTCCCCCTTGGAGAAGACGCATACTAAAAATGTGAATTCCCAAAGGTGATCGAACTGGAGGTGGCGCCCCGGCAGCCTCCAACATGGGTTAGGTTTTTGGTCCACAAGTGGCAATGGTGCACCACACCCACAATCAGGATATACCAAACGGCAGACACTCAGGGTGCCAGGACAGCTGGGAATTTCAGTCTTCCTGCTATGCTATGACACAAGAAAAAGACATCTTCTCAAAATGGCCATCTCCAGTAACTATACAAAAGAATCACACCCATACAGGTGCTCCATTCACACAAATCTACAGCCAGCAGTGGCCCCAATTGCAAATGATGATCCTGCCATCAACACCCAAAAGTAACCTCCTCATCAACTTTCCCACTACCCCACAAAATCAACCCCCACTACCAGCCAAACACAGGAACATTCCAACAGCCCTTCATCAAACCTCATACTCACACGTGTCCATCTATCCTGGGGCCTCATCCCTCACATAAAACAACTACTCAACACAAATACCTTTCTCCCCAACATCCCTTAAAATCCAAAGAGAAAACTCACCAGAGCCGCCACACCCAAACCTTACGAAATCCATATCTCTCCCTACTCCTCCAAACTGAAAACAAGATGTCGGCCATAACAGAGGAAGATGAAGCACTCATCCAGCGATTTATTGGCCTGCATACTGATGACAAGCAGGGCTTCTCCATCAAAGTCCCAACTCGTGCGACCACAAGCACAGATTGGACTAAATGCCTCATTTCTCGAGTCATCTCGGATCGAACAGCTATTGAATCTCAATTTCAAATGGCAATGATGAAAGCATGGAATGCAGACCCAAGAACGGTGGTGCGCTCGGTCGCAAAGAACTCCTTCATTTTAGAGTTCCAAGTTTCGGAAGATCTCAACACAGCACTTAACGGTGGACCCTGGACTTTCAAAGGTGATCTAGTGGCTTTCAAACAGACGACCTCTCATGCTGACATTAATCCAGCTGACATAAAATCGGCCCAGCTGTGGGTGCAGCTTTTCAACATTCCTTTCAATGCCCTATCGGATGAGGGTCTGTTGCTGGCAGGTAAGCAAGTGGGTGTCCCGGTTTCAAGACCGATAGAGGGGTATGTTGGAGGAAAGCGATTCTACAAAATCAAGGTCATTGTTGATCTCCAAAGGCCGGTAAAGGACAAGGTCCGGCTGACACACCCGGTGCTTGGTGAACTTCTAATCCACTGTGTGTATGAGAAGGTAAGCAGAATTTGTGTTTTCTGTGGTATCTTGGGCCACGACTTAGCCTCCTGTGCAGACCATAATAGGCTTTCCTCTATTCTCCAAAGCCCGGAGGGATCGGCTAGGGATCCGGGCCAACAACTCTTATCACCAACACGTGGGCCATGGATAACAAATGTAACCCTACTGCCCAGGCCCAGTACTACAGCAATGAAAATGGGACTCAAAAGGAACTTTACAGAAACTGAACAACCCCACATGAATTGTGAAGACACTTCCCTCCCCACTCATCCATCCCAAATTGTGAGTTTAAATGGTTCGGCCACTGTTTTGGAGGGGGAAACAGGGTCTGGCACTTCTACCTCTCAAGTCAACCCAAAGAAGCCAAGGTCAGCGGGGCTAGTACCGCTGCCCCCCCATATATGAGTATAGTAGCTTGGAACTGTCGAGGGAGCGGAGGCTCGACAGTTCTGACGCTAAATAGGTACCTCCAATGCACGGGTGCTGAGTTCGCTTTCATCTCCGAAACTCGCTGTGGTACCAAAAGAGCAATCGAGCGTATCAGCAACCTCTCTCTCAAACACTCAATTGTGGTGCCTTCATGCGGGAAATCAGGGGGTTTATGGCTGATTTGGGGAGCTGAAAACCAAGTCACTTTGCTGAAGAAGAATTTTCATCTCATTGCAGTCAGAGTAAGGAGGAGAGGGCCATTGACTGACTGGGTGCTAATCTCGGTTTATGGGGATTCAACAAGAACTTCTAATCCAATGATTTGGGAAGAAATTGACAACTTGACAAGCGCTGTAGATTTACCGACTCTTATCATTGGGGATTTCAACGCAATCTCGTCTATGGATGAGAATGGGGTGGATCTGAGGTTTTCAAATGGGGGAACATGGCTTTTAGAAATTAGTTGCATGAGTCGGGCCTCATTGATCTCGGGCACAGAGGACCCGCCTATACATGGTCCAACAAAAAACAGGGAAGATTCAATATAAGTGAGAGATTGGATCGTGCCTTGGGGAACCTTGCCTGGACCTTGCAATACCCTAACTCGGCTGTCTACCATCTTCCGAGATTTAACAGCGATCATCTCCCAATTTTGTTACCCGGTTAGACGGTCATCTAAACCGCTGTTCAAATGTGATGATTGGTGGCTACTGACGAATGATTTTAGATCAGTTTGTGAAAAGGTGGTGGGACAGCCCGGCACAACATGGTTAGATATGTCGCATAGATTCAAGAAGGAAACTCAAGCTTGGGTAAAGAAAACAAAAACACCCACTCAGATGCTCAAAGAAGTGGAAAAGAAGATGCTGGAAATCAACTCCTCACAGCCAGACCTGATCCAGAGAGAGGAGGAAACTCGCTTGCAACTCGAGCATGAGAAATGCTTGCAAATGAGAGAACGATTTTGGCATCAGCGGGCGAGAATAAGGTGGTCCATGTTTGGAGATCGGAATTCAGCCTTTTTTCACGCATCAGCTGTCATCAGGAAGAGAAGAAATACAGTGGGTTCTATTTTCATACCGGGTTCGGGTTGGATAACCGCAGATGCTGAAATTAGAAGGGTATTTATTGCCCACTTCAAAGCAATTTACTCTAAAGGCCCACGAGCGGATGTAAATGCGGTTTATGGCCCAGAAATTCTGCATAACCTTCCTAAAATTCCAGATTATATTGGGCCAAGCTTGGACTCTATTCCAACGGATTTAGAAATTAAAGGTGTGGTCATGCAGCTGGGACCTCACAAGGCTGCTGGACCTGATGGCTTCAATGCCTATTTAGTGCAACAGCAATGGGATCTCTTTGGGCCACTTATCATCTCTGAAGTTAGGAATTTCTTTCTCACTGGAGTTATGCCTCAATATGTAGCTAGAACAAATCTCATATTAATCCCCAAGGTGAATGACCCGAGCCAAGTCACTCATTTTAGGCCAATCTCCGTATGCAATGTCATATACAAAATCATATCCAAGATTCTCACATCCCACCTAAAACCATACGTGGCAGATTGCATCTCCAAATCCCAATCCGCCTTCGTTCCGGGATGAGAAATTTCGGAGAATGTCATTCTAATCATGGAGGTATTGCATTCTTTCAAATCAAGCTCTTATACTAACTCTGATTTCTGTCTAAAGATCGATTTGTCAAAAGCTTTTGACCGCATGGATTGGGACTATTTGGAGTCCATTCTACCATATTATGGAATCCCACCGAAAATCCGAGGTTGGATAATGACTTGCGTTCGGTCCACGGAATTCTCCATAGTTCTAAATTGGGGAGGAGGAGGGGGATTTTTTAAGCCCGAATGCGGGCTTAGACAAGGCTGCTCCTTATCCCCATATTTATTCATAATTGGCATGGACCTCTTGTCTCGAAGCCTCTCTCACTTGGTGGATTCGGGTCTGCTGCAGGGAGTGCGAATGACCCCATCATGTTGCCCGATTACAAATATATTATATGCTGACGATCTCCTATTGTTTGGCAAAGCAAACCCGCAAGAGGCCACCTTAATCGCTCACACTCTTCAAGTTTTCTCCTTAGTATCGGGCCAACAGATCGGGCCTGAAAAAAGCTCCATCTGGTTTAGTAAACTGACTGGGGCTCAACATAGGCAGATAGTGGCTGATATCTTCAATGTCAGGCAAGAAGTCATCTCAACAACTTACCTTGGCGCCCCGATTGCAACAAAATCCCAAGCCTTTGATTTCCTAGTGGAATCCTTCTCCTCCAAGCTCAGCTCTTGGAAAAGCAAGCTTCTTTCACAGGCAGGGAGAGTAATCCTCATCAAAACAGTTCTTCAGGCCGTCCCCATTTACTTCATGGCAACTACTGTCATACCTCAGAAAATCCTAGATAAATTAACATCACTGATGAAGAAGTTCTATTGGGGAAAGGTGGATAAACAAAGGTACCTTGCTCTCCTTGCGTGGGACAAAATTGCTTTACCAATAGAATTGGGGGGATTAGGCTTTCGGCAACTTAATCTCATGAATAGAGCCATGCTCATGAAAATACTGTGCAAAATTGCAGGCAATTCTCAGGCTCTTTGGGTACAGCAACTCAAAGGGAAATATCTTCCGCGCAGTGATCTTTGGCATAGTAAGCGGGTATCAAGGTGTGCAAATTTCTGGAGGGGTATCATGGCTTTAAGACAGGATCTCCAACCTTTGGTTACTTGGAACATTGGGGACGGGAAGACCTGCACGGTTTTTGCTCAGCCATGGTTTCCTCAAGCACTCACGCATCACCCCCAAATTCAGGCAGAAAGAAACACCACGGTGAACCTGTTGGTCAATGAGCAAACCAGTAATTGGGACATTGATCTGATCTCTGGAAGATTCGGCTATGAAGCTGCCATGCTCATGGTTTCAAGCATCAGGCCACCTACTGACAATAGGGGTCCAGATAGGTAGGGCAACATCAGCTATCAAGGTTCTGGAAACACATTTGGAAACAAGGGGATTTGCTTCCTCGCATCCGTCACTTCATCTGGAAGTTGGCGCAAGGTGCAATTCCTCTTGGAAAGACCATGACTACAAGGCTCAAAAGAGGAGACCCCAACTGCCAAATATGCAGAAACATCGAGGACGAAATACATCTAGCTTTCCTGTGCCCGTTTTCCCGAGCCTGCTGGTTTGCGGGACCTTTGGCAATCAAGTCAGAGGCTTTTAACACCACAATCCAGCAGTGCTTGCTCCAACTCACTGAGCTAGTGCCGGCTGACAGGTGGCAAGAAGTGGCGATAACACTGTGGTCAATCTGGAGGTGCAGAAATGATATGGCTTTCCAAGCTAAGGTCCCTTCTTTCCAATCTTTCAACACTTACAGTGCGCTAATTCGAACGGAGAACATGCTTGCGGGTGCGAGCTTCACTAAATGCAATCGGACAAGTACTGATTCCACACTCACAACTCCAAATTCGGCATCACTGATCTGCCATGTAGATGGTTCCTGGAGGGGGGGCTGGATGGGAGGGACAGGTTTTGTTTTTTTAATTAATGGTGAGCTGATGGTGTACAACTCGGCAAGGGCTCCGGTCTGCTCCCCACTTCAGGCAGAAGCAACCGCTTTGCTACGAGCAGTTGACTATGCCATCGCTGCAGGAGTCACCAACTGCCTTTTCTAAACCGATTGCAAGAATCTGGCTGACGCCTGTGTGGCACTTAATCCTCCAATAGAGGTTGATTGGAAAGCTCACCATGAGATCTTTCAAGTTTGGAAAAAATTGAAGTGCAATAGGGGTTTTCAGTGCTGTCACGAGGGGAGGGTACACAATGGCTTAGCTGATTTTCTGGCAAAAAGAGCATCAGCAAATGGAGAAGACTGTTGGGGACACACCTTTCCAATTCTACCTTTCTATCCGATTGAATAATTTTGCTTTCTGGACTTTTAGAGCATTGGGTAGCTAAAAAGGATGTTTTATTCCTTATCTTTTAGTCTGTAATAGGAATGAATGCTGTTTATTTTTGTTTTCCAATGGTTGTAATTGGAGGCCTACGGGCATGAATTAATAAAAAAAAAAAAAAAAAAATGAAGTACATCTATTTATATATTGTATTATATTGCTAATTACAGAATATTTGATCTAGCTTGTCATGTTAGGTGTTCAACAAAATGATAATAGTACATAACAACAAAAAGTAATTGAGAGCATGTGATCATACTGTAACAAACGTTGACCTGGCATGTTTTTTTATAAAAAATTTCTGTCATATGTAGTGCACCTAATTTTTCGGATCAAAAAAAATATAATCATAAAGAAATAATTAAAAGGGAATGTGATCGTGAAACAGATTAAGTATGTCATAAAAAGTTTTAACTGGTGTGTACAGTCGATTGTAGTACACATGTTCTTCATATTAAAATGTGTTTGGAGATCAAATTTTACATTTTTTGGAAATTTTTACTATTTTGTTAGAATTTTTGAAAATCATTGTTTTGATATGGTACGGCCTGCTGCAGTCGTAAGTTTGTCGCCTCCTCCCTCATTTCCAGCTGATGAAGGTCGCAATTATTTGAAATGAAATTAGTTAATTTTTTGTTTATTTTCTATGAAAAATATATGTGATATTTTCCATGAAGTGTTTAATTATTTTTCTTCCCTTCAAGGGTATGACTTGTGGGTTTCGTTGGGTGTATGTGTCCAGGAGAATCTTCTCTTTATGCGCTATAGTGACTTAATTTTTAGTTAACCACTTTACAGGCCGGCCACACTGTATTGAAAAGGGGCCGGGTCGGGTCGGTCCGGTCCAAACCCGCCCGGTCCCCGGGTTGACTCGGGCACGGGTTAGCCCGGGTCAACGGGTTGAGTCGGGTAGGGGGGGTCGGGTTTGGTTTTGAGTCGGCCAATCCTTACCCGGCCTAAACCCGGCGGGTTAGGTCGGGGCGGGGCGGGGAGGGTCGGGTCGGCGGTCCGGTCCGGTCCGGGTCGGTTCGTTTTTTTTTTTTTTTTCTGTTTTTGTTATATTTTTTCTGTTTTGTTTGGGGGTTTTTGGCTGTTTTTTTTTTCAGTTTTTTATTTATTTTTTATTTATTTGAACTCAATATATTTTTGTTATAACAAAATCAAATTATGTTAAAACCGAATTTTTGGATAATTGGTCGTGATATTTTTTTCTCTGTCAAAGATTATAAATCATCTAATTAATTCACCATTAAATATTTCAATAGAATCAATATATCTGAAGCAATAACTGCGCTTCTAATATTTTCAACACATATTTATTCAAATACAAGAATTATTCAAATGTTATGCATATAAAAAATAGTTAAATCGATAAAAAAAAATTAGGAAAGGAACTGGTCAAATTTCTCCTTTATTTATAAAAATCCACAATATATGTTAGTTTTGAACTTGACTTTTCACAAAAATAAATAATATTATATGTTACAATGGTAATTGAAATACTTAAACACGTATATACTTTTTCAGATATGAAAACTACATAGTCAAATATAGTTATAATTCTTCTATTTTAGTTTCTTTTTTTATTTCAAATGCAGCAGGTGTAGTACTGCATGCATATATATATATGTATTTCCTTCCCTGCCTAAAAGATTTTTTACAGTATCACTTTAATTGGCACAGAGCCACAGAGGCTGGCGCCACAGAAGGCTCAAGGCTGCATGCATATTTCAAATTCGGACGGGTTGACCCGGGTTGGGGCGGGTTGGCTCGGGTCCCGCCGGGTTTAGATCGGGTTAGGGTCGGGTTAAGTCGGGTTAGACCGGTTTGGGGTCGGATTTAGTCGGGTTTAGAGTCGGATTTGGGCGGGGTGGGTCGGGTTTAGGTCGGTCCGGGTCGGATTCGGGTAGACGGGTTGAAACGGGTGGGGTATAGGCGGGTTTCGCCCAGAAAACCGCATCCGACCCTAGCGAAACCCGGCCCACCCGATAGGACGGTCCGGGTCGGGTTTTAAGGTCGGGTTCGGGTCGGTCCGGGTCCGGGTCACGGGTTTGCCCGGTCCGGATCGACCCGCCCGGGTTTAATCAATACACTCCACACTACAATCCACTTTGCGTTAGAGGAATTAGGTTATTTTGCATTTTTTGCTTTACTATTTCGAAGCATTGTTTAAGTTGATTTCCTTATAGGAGCATTAATTGGGCATGCTTTGGTGGATGGAATCTTTTTCCCTTATAAATTTATCTCGAAAATTCAAGTGATTGACCTATGATTTAATACTGCAGGCTATTGTACCTTGACAAGAACGATTCTCTTTGGATGCTATGTGCCAATTTATTTTAGTATATATACAAATTAAGCTGGAATCATTGACTTTGTTAAATTTTGCTTTCTGTACTTTAAAGCATCACATCATGTGGAACTTGCTGGTGTTGAGCTTTCCACGAATTAAATTGAAAGTTTTAAAATGCGGTCCATTTGACTGTGTCGGCTAATGCGATCATTCAATGCGTTGAAAATGATTTCAGGATTTAATTGTCTACGTAGCGATTGAGACATCACACTTTATTTTGGCTAATTATCACTAACTATTTTTTGTTGTTTTTTTGTTTTTTTTCTGTATTCGTTGATCGAATAGCCTGTGATCCTCGGACCTGAGATTCCCACTCCTGGTGGGGGAACAGGGCAAGATAATGGCAGGCGGGGGCGGAACCTTATACATGAATTTGATCAAGAGGGAAGCCCAATCCCGTCTGAAACGACCAGTTCAGGGAGGAGTGTCAGTCGTGTGAGAATCGAGTGAACTCGGGATAACCGCAGCAAGCGGACGAGAAAAGAACGGTCCGAGTATACACAAAGGGATCGTCAAAATTCTCCCCCCAGAAGGTGGCAAAAGTCGCCAAAGGAAACAGGTCCAGCTGAGGTGGACAAGGCAATGATTAGAGATATGATCAGCAAAGGGGTAGCGGAAAAGATAGCTGAGATGGAAATGGAAAAGGCAGGAACCCAGTCTAGGTCGATGAGTTTGCTGGAAGGCCCCCTAGCTCCAGAAGTCTATGGGGGTCTCGATGGTGGATTTCAAGTACCCCACTGGACTCGCCAGTTTTCGAGGCAGTGGAGACACTCAGGACCCGCGAAACTTTGTATATGGGTTCCTGGAGAGACTTTGGTTACATGGAACATCGGATGCCGTTATGTGTTATATATTCACCACCTGTTTGACTGGCGAGGCGTGGGAATGGTACATGAAGCTGAAGCAGGGGTCAATAAGAACCTTTGATGAACTGGCGAAGGCATTTCTGGCCCGCTACGATATGCTTCGACCTTCCCGAGCAACTTGTGACTCTCTCCTAGATTATATTCAGGGATACAAAGAGAAGACACGAATATTTGTTGACAGATTTGTGAGGGCCTCTCGGGAAGTCCAAAATTCTAGTGAAGATTTTGCTTTGGCAGCCATTCAAAATGGGCTCTTGCAAGGAGGGTCGGGTACCCTCAGATATGATGCTCGGAAGAGAGAGTTCAAAAGCCTACAAGAATTCTTGGTTTTTGCGGAAGGATACATCCGAGCAGAGGACGGCGCCGCCAAATTTGCTAGGCAACGATCTTGGTCACCAAGGCCGCTGCAGACTAACCGACAGCCTAACATCAGTCAGTCTCGGGGGCAAGAACAACCTAGGAGGAATACTCAGCCTAGGAGAGGAGGAAATCGGTGGGACGATGGTAACGATGAGTATCGGCCGCATTATGTCCGATATGCTCCCTTCATTAAGAGGTGGAATGAGATGTACCACGTTATCAAGGATATGGCTGACCTCCCGAGGCCATTGCTTGAAAGCATCTTTGAAGTCGAGGATATGAGCAAGAAATGTCTCTTCCATTTTTTTCACGGACACTCCACAGGAGATTGCCTCCAATTGAAAGACATATTCGAAAGAATGGCGAGAGAAGGAAAATTGACAGAGTATATCAAGCCTGAGTTTTACAGTATACCAGGAAGTATAATGGAGAGCAAGAGTACAAGAAGAAGATTCTGCACCTGGCAGACTATACCGGACCTAGGTATCTAGAACGAAAGGCCCAAGATGATAGGAGGAAGAAACCCGAAAGCTTGAGAGGCAAAAAAGTGTGGAGATTAATGTGATCAGTGGGGGTCACAGGGAGGTGGTCCCAGAAAAACACAACCGAGATGATATCAAGCCGTACCCAACCATACTAAATGTGGAACAAGCTCCTGAAAGAAGGAGACCACGAATGGATGAAGTCGTATCTTTCTCCGAGAAGGACTTCGGTGATGTCATATGGCCTCACGATGACCCGTAGTACCAAGGCTCAAAATTGAAGACCACAGGGTGAAGTGAGTTCTTGTTGATACAGGAAGCTCGGCCGACATCCTCTATTTATCAGCTTTCGAAAGGATGTGGTTGCAGTTCGTCAAGCCATAAAAGAGGACAACGCCACTCATAGGTTTCACAGGAGATGCCCTCCGAATGAAGGGAATCGTGCAATTGAAAGTAGCATTTGGCACTCCACCCCGCATTGTTGAGGTCCTGGTGGATTTCCTCGTTGTTAGTGCCCATTCTGCTTATAATGCAATCCTTAGCCGAGGTACCCTGAACAAAATTGGTGCCGTAGTATCTTCTCCCCACTTGAAAATCAAGTTCTATACCAGCCATGGGGTAGGGGGAGGAGTGCGGACAACAGCAGGTGGCTTGAGAAGGAGCGGTCCACCAGGTGGAGATGAAAGTCGGAGCGAAATCAAGTCGCCCCGGGCAGCGATTGTAGTCGAACAGAGAGTTCATGCCCCCGAACACTCCACTGGCTTTGGACCCTACCGATAAGGGTGAATCGAAGACATTTGTCGATCCAGCAAATAAGGTCGAGTAAGTTGAGCTCAGAGAGGGCAAATTTATAAACGTTGGCAAAGCGGTCCAAGGACACGCACGAGAAGAGTTGATAAGTTTCCTCCGGAAGAGTTGATAAGTTTCACTGAAAAATGCAACAGGTTTCTTCTCTTCAGATAGTATGGCACCAATACCGACCTTTGAGGCATCGCATTCTACCTCGAAAGCTTTATCAAAGCCCGATAGAGCTAGTACGGGTGCGTGAGTTAAGCAATGCTTGAGTGTCTCGAAAGCTTGTTATGCATTGTCACTCTATTCAAATTTTTTTTTCTTTAGTAACTCGGTAATAGGTGCTGAGATACTACTGAAGGTTTTGATGAAACGCCGATAGAATCTCGCCAACACGAGAAATGATCGTATCTCGGTAAACGAGGATGGTTTTGGCCAGTCTCGGATTGCTAGGATTTTGTCCTCTTCGGGTAAGATACCACTCGCGGAGATATTAAATCCCAATAATATCAATGTCAGAGTCATCCAAACACACTTTTTCAAGTTCGCAAAAAGATTATTTGTGCGTAGCACTTCAAGAGTTTCTCGCAAGTGTTGGAGATGTTCAACTCGGGTTCGGCTATAGATAAGAATGTCATCAAAATAGACAACGACAAACTTGTTAAGGAAAGATCGCAAAACCTGGTTCATCACCCGCATGAAGATGCTAGGAGCATTGGACAGGCCAAAGGGCATGACAACCCACTCAAACAAGCCTTCTTTAGTTTTGAAAGTTGTTTTCCATTCATCTCCCGGTTTGATTCGAATTTGGTGATGCCCACTTTTTAGATCAATTTTAGAAAATACCTTGGCTCCACTGAGTTGATCGAGCATGTCCTCCAGTCGTGGAATCAGAAATCGATACCGTATTGTGATCTGATTTATTGCCCGGCTATCCACACACATGCGAAAACTACCGTTTTTCTTTAGAACCAACAGAGCTGGCACAACACACGGACTTATGCTCTCCCACACAAAGCCTTTGACTAGTAGCTCTTGCACTTGTCGCTTTAACTCTTGGTGTTGTTGCGGGGTCATGCGGTAGTGAGCTTTATTGGGAAGACTAGCCCTGGGCACTAAGTCGATTTGGTGTTGAATGTCGCGAAGTGGGGGCAGTCTATCGGGAAGTTCTTTAGGTAGTACATGCGTGAATTCAGCCAACAAGGGTTGCACCATTTCGGGTATGTTTTGCTCAATCTCAGGGTTGGGGAAGTCGCATGCGGTAAGTGCGAAACAAATTTCAGCATCTCGCAGTTCCTTTTCAAATTCTTCTCGCGGCACACAAAACACCGTATTTGATTCTTTTATCTCTTCTTGAACTGGATTTATGCGTATCTTTTTTGGACCAACTTGAATGGTATACGTGTGCTTCCTTCCATCATAGATAGCTTGATTGTCGTATTGCCATGGACGCCCGAGAATCAGATGCGAGGCATCAATTGGAACCACATCGGCATAAATTGTGGCGGTGTAAAGTGGTCCGAGTGTGTGCTAAAAGTGGCACCTTTTCGTTGACTTGGATTTCGGCTCCTTTGTTCACCCACCCGAGTTTTTATGAATTTGTATGGGTGGTGGTGCTAAGATGAAGTTTCGTTACCGCTTCCTAGGAGATCACATTTTTCCAACTTCCTAAATCGATTATCACGCCACACTTATTGTTCTCAATACGCACATAGTTTTAAAAATGGCATGTCGCTTCCAATCTTCTGTTGATTTCGGCCCCAAGCAAAGCCTTCTTATAACTAAGATTTCGGCCTTGAGATCTTTGGGATTCACCTCATGAATTTCTTCCTCCTCATCCCCATTTTCATTCCACCCTTTCTCTTTCTCAAAACCGTCATTGGCATATAAATGAGGTCAAACTTTTGGGCACTCTCTTGCATAAATGGCCCATTTCTCGGTAACTGTGACAACGGATATTGGCCTTGAATTTTTCTAGGACATTCTGATTTGGTTTATGTGGAGGTGGGAGTAATTGGGGTCGGTTGGCATTTGTAGTGTTATTTGGAGTGGGGAAAAAATGAGAAGAGTTAGAGCTGATAGAAGAAGAATTACCACGGTTGTAGTGTTTTTCGACGGCTTTTGCTTTGGATTGAGTTTCACCCACATTGAGGAAAGTGTGAACCACCAACATATCTTGAATATCAATTCGAAGGCCGTGCAAATATCGCACAACCCTCAAATCTTCGGTCTCATTGATTTGATTTCGTGCCTCTCAAGTTTATAAAACTCAAGAGTGTATTCGTCCACACTTTTCGCACCTTGAGAGAGATTGAAATTGCTGGAAAAGTGTTTGTCGGTAGTTAAGTGGGAGAAACTCTCGGTTCATTTCATGCTTCAAGTTAAGCCAATCATTGAGAGTGGAAGGCTATCGAGATAGCGGCGATACTTGAATGATTGCCACCATGCTGCTGCCCTATCTCGGAACCGGATTGTCACCAACGACACTTGTTTGTCCGGAGGGATTTCTTTGAGCTGGAAAAATTCTTCAACTTTATTCATCCAGTCAAGATACTCGTCAGGATTTAAAATGCCTGAATAATCTAGAATTTCAACTCGTAGGCCGATATCCCACTTTGGTTCTCGGTCTTGTGGACCTTCATAGAGAGGTGGAGTTTCATTGTTATTATTTTGTGGACTTTGGCGATTATTTTTATTATTGATGGGAGAAAGGCGTTCCACAAGATTAGTGAGGATTTTGATCAGAGTCAAAATAATGATGAATTACGTAGGGTTTTGGCTTAGGTTTTGCATATTATCTCACACTTATATTTAATTAATTAGAGAAAAAGGCTACTGTCACCCTTCTTTATGTTTTATTGCAGAAAACAAGTTTTGGGACTATTTTACACCAAATGGAGCAAGAATCGAGGCAATTGGATAAGCGACGCTCATCCACTAAGGCTCTGTTACGGCCCATATTGCCTAATATGGACCTAGCCGAATATGGACCAGGAGATAGTGCAATACGCATTAAACCCATCAGCGACATGGTCTCAATACAGACCGTATCACCTAATACGGTCCATAACCAAGGCACTCTTTGGGGAATAACTACTGACAGCTGTATCCAGATCATATTCATTGGCCTCTACTCAACTCTAGACGTCCCTCTACTCCTATATAAGTACCCTGGACAGAATAGTTTAGTATCTTTGTAATTTGAGTTAGATTTGATTAAGTGAGAAAGATATGAGTGATTGTAACAATGCCGTTCCGTGGCTAAGTTATTTTCTTAGAGGCTAGGCAGTAAACCTTGTTACTTATGATACTTTGATATATATATTTTCTGTTGATTATGATTTCTTGTTGTTTAATTGAAATGATTTTGTGATTTATTACCCCTTCATCTAAATTTGATTTAGTTTAATCCGTTAAGGTAGTGACAGTGCTTTAATGGTAAGAGAAACTATGTTTCACAAGTTAGCCTCGTTGGGAGTCATTAGATTTATGTGAAGAAAAACCTTGGCGGAGAAACCATAAATCATAACAACAAAATGCGAACCAAGTTCTATCATTTGCGTAAGATAATTCGCAGTGATCTATGTAGTAACTTGTGTATTTAGAGATCTATCATTTGCGTAAGATAACTCGCAGTGTCCTATGTAGTATCTCGATGGAAGATCTGTCATTTGCGTAAGATAACTCACAGTGTCCTATGTGGTGTCTTCTATAAAACAACAACAGGAAATCAGACCCGACAGAAGTAGAATATCAAAGCGGATTGAGTAGCAATGGTGTGCCGAAACCCTAGGAATTCTCATCTCTATCTTTATTTTAATTACTTTTAATTATTACCAAATTTACATTGATCACAACTTCAACTCTCAAATTTTCAGATTTTGTCTAGCCTTTCGAAAGATTGTGATTTGATCGCTCAAAACTCTGAACCAATATTCCCTGTGGATCGACCTCGATTATACTACTCAATAGGATTGTGCGCTTGCAGTTCGAACCGATAGCATTTTTGAGTTTATAAATTTTAGAAGAAAACATCGCTCTCTTTTGAGTGATCAAGTTTTTCGGCGCCGTTGCTGGAGAATAACGGTTTATTGTGCAAGGCCTCGCGAGACGCCCTTGCTTTGACCATTGAATCCAATTAATTAGAGACGCCTAGACTTTTAATTTTCTGCATTTTTATTTTCTTCTTTTTACTTTTATTTTCAATTTCGTTTTTCTTTTTATTTTCTTTTTCAGTTTTTAGTTTAATTTTCAGATTTCTGTTTTTCTTATTTCTTAGGACACTACACGCTGGCCGAATCATCCCTACGGAGATCCCTGAGGATTGCAAGTAGGAGAGGACAATTCGCTTCCACATCATCGATAAGGACCAATCATAGTCCTTCCTCAAGTTATTCTGAAAGCGAAGGAGACTCAGATTCGATCAACATGGATGACCCACCGAACGAACCGATTCACAACAATCCATCATTCAATAATGGAAACGGACAAGAAGGCAATGGTGATAATGAAGTTCATAATGTGATCAAAGTCAAAATAATGATGAATTACGTAAGATTTTGGCTTAGGTTTTGCATATTATCTCGCATATATATTTAATTATTTAGAGAAAAAGGCTACTGTCACCCTTCTTTATGTTTTATTGCAGAAAACAGGTTTTGTGACTATTTTACATCAAATAGAGCAAGAATCGGGTCAATCGGATAAGCGACGCTCATCGACTAAGTCTCTATTACGGCCCATATTGCCAAATACGGACCTAGCCGAATACAGACCAGGAGATGGCGTGATACGCGTTAAACCCTTCAGCGACAAGGTCTCAATACGGACCGTATCAACCAATACAGTCTGTAACCAAGGCCCCTTTTGGGAATAACTGCCAACAGCTATATCCAAATCGGTTTTCTTGGCTTCCACTCAACTCCAGACGTCCCTTCACTCCTATATAAGCACCCTAGACAGAATAGTTTAGTATCTTTGTAATTTGGGTTAGATTTGATTAAGTGAGAAAGAGATGAGTGATTGTAACCATGCCGTTCGGCGACTAAGTTCCTTTCTTAGGGGCTAGGCAGTAAACCTTGTTACTCTTGATACTTTAATATATATATATATATATATATATATATATATATATATATATTCTGTTGATTATTATTTCTTGTTGTTTAATCGAAATGCTTTTGTGATTTATTATCCCTTGATCTAAATTCGATGATCTAGTTTAATCTATTAGGGTAGTGACAGTACTTTAATGGTAAAAGAAACTATATTGCACGAATTAGCCTCGTTGGAATTTATTAGATTTATGTGAATAAAATCTTAACAGGGAAACCATAAATTGGAACAACAAAACGCGAACCAAGTTATATCATTTGCGTAAGATAAATCGCAGTGATATGTGTAGTAACTTGTGTATTTAAGAGATCAGCCATTTGCGTAAGATAACTCGCAGTGTCCTATGTAGAATCTCGATGAAAGATATGTCATTCTTGCGTAATATAACTCGTAGTGACCTATGTGGTGTCTTTCATAAAACAACAACAGGATATCAGACCCGACAGAAGTATATTATCAAACTGGATTGAGTAGCAATGGTGTGCCAAAACCCTAGGAATTATCATCTCTATCTTTATTTTAATTACTTTTAATTGTTTTCAAATTTACATTGATCACTGATCACTCAAAAGAGAGCAATGTTTCTTTTAATATTTATAAACTCGGAAATGCTATCGGTTCGGACTGCAAGCGCACAATCCTATCGAGTAGTATATTCGAGGTCGATCCACAGGGAATATTGGTTCAATGCTTTGAGCGATCGAATCACAATCTTTCGAAAGGCTAGACGAAATCTGAAAATTGAGAGTTTGTTGTGATCAATGTAAATTAGGAAGCAATTAAAAGTAATTAAAATAAAGATAGAGATGAGAATTCCTAGGGTTTCGGCACACCATTGCCACTCAATCCGCCTTGACAATATATTCCTGTTGCGTCTGATTTCCTGTTGTTGTTTTATGAAAGATAACCACATAGGTCACTGCGATTTATGTTACGCAAGAATGACAGATCTTTCATCGAGATTCTACATAGGACACTGTGATTTTCCTTACGCAAATGTCTGATCTCTCAAAACCCCAAATTACTACACAGATCACTGTGATTTTCTTTACGCAAGTGATGGAATTTGGTACGTATTTTGTTGGTCTGGTTTATGGTTTCCCCGCTAAGGTTTTCTTCATATAAACCTAATAGATCTCAACGAGACTAATTCATACAAATAGTTTCTCTTACCATTAAAGTACTGTCACTACCCTAACAGACTCAAACTAGATCATTGAAATTAGATGAAGAGATAGTAAATCACAAAAGCATTTTAATACAACAATAAGAAATCATAATCAACAAAAATATATATATCAAAACATCAAGAGTAATAGGTTTACTGCCTAGCCCTAAGAAAATGAACTTAGCTGCGGAACGGCATTGTTACAAGCACTCCTCTTTTCACTTTAATCAAATCTAACCCTAATTACAAAGATAACTATTCCTACTGTCCAGGGGCCTTATATAGGAGTGGAGGGACATCTGGAGGTTGAGTAGGGACTAAGAAACTGATCTGGAAACAGCTGTCGGCAGTTATTCCCCAAGGGTCGCCTTCGGATACGGACCGTATCAGTTGATACGGTCCGTATTAGGACCTTAACAGTTAGGGTTTAATGCTTCCAGCGCTATCTTCTGGTATGTGCTAGGCCTGGTCCGTATTAGGCAATACTGGCCGTAACAGAGACTTAGTCGATGAGCGTCACTGATCCGATTGACCTGATTCTAGCTCTATTTGGTGTAAAATAGTCCCAAAACCTGTTTTCTGCAATAAAACATAAAGAAGGGTGACAGTAGCCTTTTTCTCTAATAAATCAAACATAAGTGTGAGAAAATATGTAAAACCTAAGCCAAAACCCTACGTAAATCATCGTTATTTTGACTCTGATCACGCCTCCCAACTTGAATTGTTGCTTGTCCTCAAGCAACGACATCCCAGCTGGTCAAAGATCCGGTCTAGGTTAAACCATACAATCTCAAGGACTTGCTTAAAATTAAATTAGGGCTTAGGTTTGGTACAATTGACATGACAATAAAAATCTAGAACTTTAAAAATATTTATGATCTCTCCCTTGAACAATTTATTCACCCCATGATTGACCTCATTGTGCTTACCCTAGAAAAATTATTATCGAACGATCTATTTCACAAATATCCTTAAAATTGAGAGTATTAATTTCCCCTTTGATTATAAATGGATCCCTTCCAATCAATAGGAATTCTAATGATATAAATTTTGATTTTCCTTCCCAATTGATTGGAGCAAAGTATGACAACTAAGTGTGTTGGTACTTGTGACTATTTTTTGAAAAATTAAATATATACAAGAATTTAAAATTTGGGAGGTTTTCTCGAGCCTATTGGTAACCAGTCTTGCGTAGGCACCCGTACTCTTTTTATCCTCCATCTTTTATTCTATTTTTTTCTTTTTCTGAATTTTTCTATTTTTATTTTTTTTATTTTTCTCATTTCTGATTTTTTTTATTTTTTTGTATTTTTCTGAAAATAAAAATAAAATATTTTTGTGTCACAAGCACCATGATTACACACAATTCCAAGTATTCATTCATACAAGGAATTATTGCATAGTTTCGCTAGGGGTCTATCTATAATAAATGGGTATTCTAAAACACTATCAAGTTTAAAAGACTTTGCAAAAATAAATTACTCAACAAATAAAAATTCTAGGGTTTGCGATTTTTGGTCAACATTCATGGTTAGCAATTCATCGTTCACTTTGAGATCACTAATTATTTTTAAAAATCCCGAATTTTTGTATCATGGCCAATTATCTAAACCTTAGCCAAACTTAATTTAAAACAATTCCTATTTGATTAACCTACTTCTAAGGAAAAATAAAAATGCAAGCTAGCTAAAAAGCTCAATCTAATCATTCTAGGATTTTCGGTAAAGTCTCCAACCCTAGTCAAAAATCGAGTAAAACTACTAGCACCTAAGTATTTAAAAATGCGAAATTTTTTAAAAATTTGAAAGATACATGGTCAATTTACTTTCCTACCCCCCGAATAAAATTGAGCATTGTCCCCAATGCTCGAGAGATAAAAATAAAGGAAATAGTAAAGTAAAAAGACCGGGGAAAGATACAACTCACTGCA